>CAUYPK010165237.1:0-13225 GCA_963574355.1 Loris lydekkerianus | reverse complement strand
CAAATAAATAAAATAAAATAAAATAAAATAAAATAAAATACCATATATACTCGAGTATATACGGTATATATAATTTTCAGTACTGACTTCTTAAAATTCCCATTTAATTTGCTAATTTCATTAGCATTTGAAACTGCTAATCAAACATTAGAAATAAAAATAAAAATAGGTGCCTTTCCCCCCCATAAATTTGTCCTAAGAAGCCAAGAAGAAAACTCAAGTCTTTCATTCAGTATGTCAAAATGATGAACTCCAATGCATTACTTGTGAGATAAACAGTATGCAAAAGCCTTTTCTTTTCCATTAAGGATTGAAATGTATTCATTAATTCAAGGTTGGGATTTTGCTTTGAGACTTTGGTCTCACAAATTTTGCCTTTGTGCGTAAAATTCTTTAAAAATTGAAAGAAAAAAACTGTTGGAAATTGCCAATACTATAATAAAAGTAATTCAGTTTCATCACAGAAACTCCGATGCTTATAATGTCATCATACCGATAAAGTGCTAACAATAATCACTACGCTAAGATACTCTATTTTCAGAATTTTGTCAGTTCATGTTGTCAGCCCTCTCAATATTCAACTATGACTACCTTTTTTAAGTTCTCAGAGTGGTTATCCACTGACTGATATCTAGGCTTGTGGTTTGGTACCATCCGATTGGCCAACATAACAAATTTTTCTCTTACACAGAACCTATGGATAGATTAATTAAAAACTGAATATATATTTTATGATTTTAATTAATTGTTTTCTTGTTATCGGGAGAGGACATTCTACAGTTGTTTCAGCCAATTTTTCTCAATACATAAAATATCTGATTCAATCCAAACAGGTAGCTTTTTATAGCTTGTCTTAATACAAAGGCAATTAAACGTAGCATATAAGAAAAGAATTGCCAACAGGATATTTGTTAAAAGTCTTAGTGATTTATGAATTTAGACTCTGTTATTTTACTAGCATTGCTAGTTCTATTTACAAGCAGCTGCACCTTTTAGTCACTTATTTTACAGCCCATAACTCCTACAAAATGTTAGGAATATGAGGCTGTTCTTCACGTAGCTCTGGTTAGTCACAGAATGACTATTATTATAGGACCAAAACAAATAT
The DNA here is from genome assembly GCA_963574355.1 of Loris lydekkerianus. Taxonomy (NCBI): domain Eukaryota; kingdom Metazoa; phylum Chordata; class Mammalia; order Primates; family Lorisidae; genus Loris; species Loris lydekkerianus. Next base: position 12,117 of record CAUYPK010165237.1, on the reverse strand, counting down.
ATGAAAATGTTTTCTGCATCAACTTGCATGGATGATAAAAATTACAACATAGGCTATGTATAGCTATGATGTGTTCAAGAAATGATGGCCAAAATCTATTTTATTTTTCTAAACTGTTGATATGATGATTTGGGCCATTTATGGACATTTTTGCAAATGTTGCTTTGGGAGATATCTTTATATTGAAAGACGATGAGGACAAGTCACCAGTAGGAGCATAAATTCCAGTATTATCTGGTTGTAGTGGTAGTTTTATACCAAGTTCTTTTCCGGTTTCTTCTGTGACTGACTAGAAGTTCATTTAAGTGTTGCTAGCTGAAGGCAAGGGCAAAGTCTGTGTCCATGAAAAAGTCTGGGGCAGTGGTTTTCAACCTGTGGGTCGTGACCCCTTTTTAACAATGAAAATACATTTCGGCATTGGGAAGGTTGACAACCACTAGTCTAGGGTAACATGATCAAAAGGCAACTGAACCTACAGTCTGGGTCTCCCAGAAACACTATCTGTTCAATAAATAAATAGGAACAAATGAAAAAACATGTATGTATAGGAATATAGTCTAACGTACTCATTTTTCTTTCTGGTTCAATATTTAGAGACCAGACAGAAATTAAGGATTTGAGCATGCTGTGTTTTTATGAAGATCAATATGGAAATATAGATGACTAAAGGGAAGTGAAGTGGACTTCCATGGATTGAATTAATACACAAGGTAGATCTTAAATTATGGAATATGCTTGATAAAAGCAATTTAAATTTAAAATAAATGTGGCAGTTTAAAGAGATGCTTTATATATATTTTTAGCAGATGGCACAGCACTTATCTATATACCACTGATGATTAGCTCAGATTCTTGAAATTGAAAACACTATCACCATGACCATGACCAAGCTATATAATCTCCAAATATTAACTGTTAGAGAATGTGTATGTTTTGTAAAGCACATGTTTACACTATGTATAATCTGAAGGAAACATGTTTAAAAATAGATTTATGTAACTGTTGGATTAAACAATGACTAAAGGAACGTAAAGTATGTGTGTAGGACGGAATAAAGTAATATAGTCCAAGGAGGCTGACCTAATAGAAATCAGACAATAAAAGACTAAAAAGTTACTGTGTTGAGAAGTACTTAACCAATTTTTACAGGTATTATACTAAAAACTTATTACCAGAATTAATGAAATTCTGGATTATTAACAGAATTATTTGAAATGGTTTAAATTTCTAACTTTCTTTTCAGTTTCTTAGCCTCCTAAAAATATTTAGGTTAGGAATTAAATGATAAGCTATTTATGATGAAGGGAGCAATATTTCTGTAGGCAGCTACTTTGTGTGTGAATCATTTTTCTAATTAAAATGTCTATGATCCTATGACTATGAAATGGATGCCAACATAATACAGCAATGGGATAAAAAAACTTCTATTCAGCAAATTAAAAAATACCATTCTGCAGAATTCCAGTTGCTTCTGAATAGAAATCAGAATTATTAGCTGCATATCATGTAAAACTGTAGGAAGCTACCCAGGCATAGACTAACCAAGACACTGTTGCTATGGTGACTAAGCAACGACAGCAAATGGCTACTTCATTAGGAGCTCCATGAAACTATAAATGCTGGAATAATAGATGGGAACTGTCTGGCAGCATGTAGCCACCAATGTGGGTTAGGTAGGATTCAGAGAAAATTGCTTAAAAGAGAAGGTAAATTAAAAAAAAAAAAGAGAGAGAGAAGGTAAATTTTAACAGGCTGTTTAAAAATTAAGAAGAGATTCTTGTGCTAATTAGAGCCAAATCAAGGCATGAAAAAAAAATTTGGAGAAAAGAGTGGTCGACCTTTCAGGGAAGAAAGCTTCATTTAGGACCAGCTGCTGTGGCACAGATACTGATATTAAAGAGTGAAACCGCTGGGACTGTCATTTAGGACTGCAGAGCAGGAAAGGACTCGTTGATTCATTAGTCCTTGATGGGGTTTCAAGCCATATGGTCTCTCTTTCTCCATCAAGAGGATGAATAAAGAAGCAAGAGGATTTCTGCACGTATTGCAACTTTGAAGAGTTTAAACTTCAAAATAAAAAATGAAAATAAAAGCTGGATAGAAACTTCTGTGATACAGTGAGTGACAAATGATTAATGCTAGAATTGGATTTATCCTGAAGTTAAATGATCTTAGTATACTACATACTTTCACTCCAACCTTACAAAAAAAAAAATTACAAACTAAAAAACCCCCTACCTAAACACTTTTGTTTTTTTTTTCCAAGAATTTACATCATCACTAAGAACTTTTAGCTGATACCTTATAGGAGCTATCAAAACATGTTCTTGTATTTTAGTAGATGTTAATGATGTTTTGACCTTTTGATATAATGCCACAAAAATGAAATCCTAGTTCAAAGTACAGTGTTATTTTAATTACATGACATGTAGCTAGTTAAGCAGAACATGCTGTCATGAACAATTATGCATATAGCATCACACGATGGACGAGCACATTGGCAGTAGCAGTTCTAGTTATATTTCTCAGAAAACTACTCTCATTAATGACAAAACTAGCCATACACAAAATTTGACTTCCAGTAAATACTAGGCATATAACTGTGCTTGTTTTTGCTCTTGCTTTTGTAAGTAGAAATGTCAAGTGAAAAAGTCATACTAAGCACCCCAGTTTATCCTTCCAACCTTGTAGTAGGTCTTTCTAATCTTGATCTATTTACCCCAGTAACTTGTACATACACTTCCCATGAAAGTTTTTCCTCCCAATCATTTACTTACTCATCTCTCTGCTTTTCTAGTACTTCCTATGTGAATGGCTTTCTCATCAGCACTGCTCAAAACATATAAAATAGTACTGGAATCATCTCTTCTACCATACTCAAGTACCTTAACCACATATAGGTTGCCATTATTAAACGTTTTAGCCTCAATTTTTTATGTACTATTTTATCTTCCTTGTTAAACTGAAAGACCTTTTTAGAGGCAGGTGGGGAGGGGGATGTGTATCTTACATACCACTCCGTCTTTGGAGAGCTCAGAATAGTGCTTAAGTAGTGCTGAGTATCTCTTGCACTTGTTTTTTTTTTTTTTAAAGGGGTCTTGCTATGTTGCCCAGGCTAGCCTCAAACTCCTGGGCTCAAGTGATCGTCCTCCCTTTCCCTTCTGAGTAGTTGGAACTACGGGTGCACCATTGTGCCATCTAGTATTTTTTTTTTCTTTTTCGCATTCTGAATGTTTCTAAAAGAAAATGTAATAGTTAACAAAAACCATTCCTCACATTGCTGTATTTGTTCTTTTGACCAGGATTCCTCTCTATCAACTGCTGATTATCTCAGCTTCACCATTTTAATGTCTTTCTCACTCCACCTTTTTTTCCTCACAATGGATTATAAATAACCCCTCTAATTTCAATTAAATACATATTTATACTGTCTTCTCATCAGCTATCTTCTATCCCCAAGAAAAGCCTCTATTTTCAAACTGATATCACATCTCTACCATCTCTCAACAGACTGTCAGAGGCAGTCCCCAAGGAGGCAAATAATATCGTGTAGCCAGAGCTGCCATGGAGAGAGGAGCAAAGCGCACAGGGAAGGTGGGGCAACTAACTGCTGGAGGAGGAAGGCTTTGGGGGGAAGTGATGGCCTGATGAGGAGTTTGCAGTGCAAAGAAGAGGGATGAGATAAGGGCAGAAATAAAGGTGGTAAATCTAAGGAATGGTGAAAAACCCTCAGAAGTTCATGGAGAGAAAGAGAAAGGAAAAAAGAGCAAGATAACGATAGGGTAAGAGAATAAAAGGAGAGAGGAAAGAGGAGGAGTCTGTCTGAAGAAGCTCTCATATGCCAATCTAAGATACATACCGTATATACTCGAGTATAAGCTGAGTATAAAACCCGAACTCGGCACAAATTTTGTGCCAAAAAACTCGGCTTATACTCGAGTATATACAGTATATTAGGGAGCATTGTTAAAGTAGTGGGGTGACAGGAAAGGCTCACTTAAAAATGAAGATTAACTGCAGCGCTTGTAACTCAGGGAGTAGGGGCGTCGGCCACATACAATGAGGCTGGCAGGTTCAAACCTGGCCCGGGCCAGCTAAACAGCAATGACAACTGCAACAACAAAAACCAAAAAATAGCCAGGCGTTGTGGTGGGCGCCTGTAGTCCCAGCTACTTGGGAGGCTGAGGCAAGAGAATCACTTAAGCCCAAGAGTTTGAGGTTGCTGTGAACAATGAGGCTGGCAGGTTCAAACCTGGCCTGGGCCAGCTAAACAGCAATGACAACTGCAACGACAAAAACCAAAAAATAGCCGGGCGTTGTGGTGGGTGCCTGTGGTCCCAGCTACTTGGAAGGCTGAGGCAAGAGAATCACTTAAGTCCAAGAGTTTGAGGTTGCTGTGAGCTGTGATGCCACAGCACTCTACCGAGGTTGACATAGTGAGACTCTGTCTCTTAAAAAAAAAAAAAAAAAAAAGAAGATTAACTTTGGCAGCATGAATGAGAATGACCCAGGATAACCAGAGGCTGCTGTCAGACAGAACAATACATGGGAGAATAAGTCAAGAAGCTGCTCAATATCAGTGGGCTGAAGGGAAGAACTGTGGGCAAGTACAGTAAGCGGCCATGATTTCAACAGGGTTTGGGGGCCTAATGTAAGCCTGGCTCAGTATTAGGTACTGCAGGAGAAACCAAAAGGGAAAAGTTACTATCTAGTGAAGCATTGGGTGAGACTCAGTATCCAAATGAAAGAGCTTTGAACTTGTGAGGGTTCCTCACTGGTGACTGGTGGGATGTGTCAGCCTTTCCCCCAAGCTTCAGTCCCCCATTTCTGCCTGGCAAAGCCCTCTCTGAGCCATCACCTCCTGAGAAAAATCTTCCCTCACTCCCGTGGCATCTTGCTCCTTTCCCCATGTACTTCATCCCTCTACTGTAGTACTCAGTATTCCCACAGCTGCCTGAAAAGAGAGCACAGCATCATGTTAAAGAAGGAAAAGCAATCTGATGTGTTACTCCATTATACTCCATTTAATACTTGCAAAGTGTCTATTACTTGTCAGGGACTGCATTAACCGCAGATCTGCACTTCTTCTAAAATCCATTAGCAAAAACTATAATAGAAATCTTTGGTGAAAGTAAATGAAAACAAGACTATCAGAGAAAAAACAGCAAAAGGTTTAAGTTTTTTTTTTCAACAGCTTTATGGAGGTATGACATAACATAAACTGCAGACACTTAATGTATATAATTGGGTAAATTTTTACACAAGCATACTTGTGAAATCATGTGCTATTTGTTTTAGAAAAATGCCCCAGCCTTATAACCTAGGTTTCTCAGTGTTAAATTTTATTCTCCCTGTGTACAAATCAACAAACTGAAATGGATATATATATATATTTTTTGAGACAGAGCCTCAAGCTGTCACCCTGGGTAGAGTGCTGTGGCATCACAGCTCACAGCAACCTCCACTTCCTGGGCTTAAGTGATTCTCTTGCCTCAGCCTCCCAAGTAGCTGAGACTACAGGAGCCCACCACAACGCCTGGCTATTTTTTGGTTGTAGTTGTCATTTGACAGGCCTGGGCTGGATTCAAACCCTCCAGCTCTGGTGTACGTGGCTGGCACCTTAGCCGCTTGAGCTACAGGTGCCGAGCCTGAAATGAATATCTTTTAAAAAGTTATTATTCATCTCTCTGGTTAATCATCTCAAAATTTTAATTTATCTTTTTAACCAAGTAACTCTGGAAATTTCTTATATAACTAATAATATAATTTTAGAGCTATGGCTATTACAACATCATACACATTCTCAAAATTTATTTTTGGTTAGGTTATCAGGTCATATGGAACAAAATGTGTAAGATACAAAAAGATACATGATTAAAAACAAGTCTCCCCTAGGCATCCTGGATCTTTTCCTCAGAGGCAAACATAGACATAATTTCTAGTGCATATTTTAAGATACATTCTATGACATTTGGGGTTTTTCCTTAAATAATAACCATTTATTTTAGGATCACAGGCAGCCCATGAAAGGAAGAAAACAGGTGTATTCTACCTAATTCCAAGAGAATCTGACAATTCCTTTATACTTGTTGAGTTAATTACAATAATATCAGTTACAATGTTGATGAGGAAATTCAAATTGAACTTCCTATAAACAAAGAGGAAATAAAATTTCTTGAAATATTAATGAACAAATAAAAAGGCACCACCGTTTCAAAACTAAGAGGTATTGAAGTATAAATATAAAAGTAAACCACAATAATTAAAAAACACTTGGATTTAGCTGGGGAACTTCTTAAATACATTTTAAGAAACATTCTACATTTCATGGCTAAAAATCATTGGGTGGGGCGGCCCCTGTGGTTCAGTGGGTGCCGGTCCCATATACCAAGGGTGGCGGGTTCGAACCCGGCCCAGCCAAACTGCAACAAAAATATAGCCAGGCATTATGGTGGGCGCCTGTAGTCCCAGCTACTTGAGAGGCTGAGGCTAGAGAATCACCTAAACCCAGGAGTTGGAAGTTGCTGTTGAGCTGTGACACCACATCACTCTACTGAGGGTGACAAGGTGAGATTCTGTCTCCTTAAAAAAAAAAAAAAAAAATCCCAAAAAAACAAAAAAAAAAAAAAAAATCCTTGGGTACAATGTCTCTGCTTTGCTCTAGCTCTCTAATTACTGCTGTTTTCGGGAGAGAGCTTGTCACACAGGCCAATGACATCTGATGGGAAAGATTAAATGTCTGTGAGGTATTTAAGAAGTAAGAAATTATACTTAAAGTCAACCATGGTATTCTTTCATCTTATCTCAATATAATGGCTATAAGTAAAAATATAAGCCAGTGATAAAGAAAACAGACTGCTGAGATAGTTTAAATTATAGATGAAATAGCAATCAGGTTAAATACATCATTATATTGCTCTTGCCCATACTTTATTTGAAAGCTGAACTCTTTGTGAAGAATTCTTTATCACTAGTATATCTCAAAACATACTGTAAGACTCACCAACATTCAAACCATCAGGATTCCTGTTCAGAATGCATATTTGTAGTTCCAACTCAGATCTATTGAGCTGGGCCCTGGAATCTACATTATTAATGAAGGCCCCAGTTGATTTATATATACAAACAAAAGTGAGAATGACTAGGTTCTGTGTAAGCCCCACAGACACAGAAATCCTGTCTTTCTTATTCAATGTAGGCACAGTGCCAAGCACAAAGCCTGACAAAGATGTCCTACAATGTTGGAGATTTAATGAATTGGGACAGAATATTTGAAGAGTGTTTTGGTATGCTGTCAATATGTGTACCAAACTGATTTTGAAACGGCATGCTTCGTCCCCGATAGAGATTTGAATAAAAAGCACACAAATAGCTTTGGCAATTAACAGCTCAATAGAGTTTGTTTATTTGCATGATTCAGTTTCATAGCAAAGCACTTGGAAAGATTTCAGGAAATTTAATTAGCAATATTTTATAATATATAGTTGAGTTTCAGATAGATGGTACAAGTGTATCACATTAACGACAAAGACCAAGTGACCCAAAGTAAGGCTTGTAAAATCAGATATTCTACATGTTTTCTATTTTGTGACTTTTAAATACAGTGACATCTGCTCTAACCAAAATCACTTAAAAAGCACAAAAGAGGCATCTCAGCCACCAAAACAGATATCACAAGGCCAAGCATGACAGCTTTGGCCACTTGATTCATAAAGCCCATTAAACCTTCACTCAAGAGTCTATTCAGTCTTTTTTTTGCACACACCACTCACTCTAATGAAATTTTTAAACTGGATCCTTGGCTCATAGGAAATTAAAAACACTAAATCAGAAGGAAGAGAGGGGCTGCAACATATGGTAACACAATCAACATGACAAAAAGATAGCTGATAAGAGGGGGACTGAAGAACTCTATAAAACAAGTAAAGAACCTGCAAAGCATAATACTCTGGAGCCATGTTTTGAAGGGACAAACAACTCTCCTCTTCTTGACAGTATTGAAGGCATCTACCAAATAATTTAAAAATGGGTGTTCATATGAAAAACCAAGTTAAAGAGAAGGCTAAATTATGTTCCCAATAAACTCTGTATGAGCTATGGATTTAGGTAAAATATATAACATAGTTTAGAAAAATTCTTATTCATTAAAGTGAACTAGGCTTGGTACCCATAGCTCAATGGTTAGGGCACCAGCCACATATACTGAGGGTGGCGGGTTTGAACCCAGTCCGGGCCTGCTAAACTACAATAACAACTGCAACAAGAAAAAATAGCCAGGCGTTGAGGTGGGTGCCTGTAGTCCCAGCTACTTAGGAAACTGAGGCAAGAGAATCAAAGAGTTTGAGGCTGCTATGAACTGTGACGCCATGGCACTCTACCAAGGGTGACATAGTGAGACTCTGTCTCAAAAAGAAAAAATAAAATAAAATAAAGTTAACTAAAAGAATCATGGTTTTAAGTTACTAACTTTTAAAAAGAGTTTAATAACAGCTATTTTGGAAAACTCAACTATTAGAAATAACTTATTGCTCTAGGAAAGAAAAAGGCATAAACATACCAAAGAGATAATTTTCAAAATGAATTGTCCCTTTAAAATTTCAGTTAACACCGTTAGTAAAAGTTATCTTGTATATTCAAAAGACTATATACAGGTAGCAATAAGCTGTTATTTATTTGCCATTTAGAGCCCACATAGATTAATTCTAGAAAATTAATGGGACTGTATTCTGAATTATTTTCAACTTGAAGTATAATTGTAATGAAAAATATCTAAAGTTTTATAGTATAAAAAACAATCCTATTGAAATACACTAATGATATCACAAATAGAAGTTTAAACTGTTAGTAATTTAACGAGCTACAATAAAATGCCATATGGTATTCAATGTAATTAGATAACAAGAATTGAAAATTCTGTGAACGATAGCATTTGGCATCATTACACCCACCCCCTCCAAAATTAGTGTGTGTACCAGACAGTACTAATAAACAACAGATTTGTATATTAATTTAAAATATTTCTTGTTCATATTAGACTCATAAGGGGCGTGTATGGATGAGTGTCTCAATATAACTACATCATTTTGGACTATGAAATCAAGCCTTAACAGCCATGAACCAGAATTGGTATTTACCTTTATGAAACTACAGAGAATGTTGCATATCAAAGAATAAATTATCTACAATGGGCAACACAAGAGCAGGAAAAATGTCTTACTCATCTTTTCCTTTGAGTGTCTGGTACATAATAGATGCTCAAGGTTTACTGAATGGATTTATATAGATTTGTGAAGCCTGGGCTATAACAACTTTGGTATTATGGTATATAATATGGATTTTGACAGGAAAACTCTGGTCACCCTATAGTATTAACCTTAGTTTTAACAGGTAATGGCATCTTTTAATTCCTCACCCAAGCTATGGTATATATATATATATATATATATATGTTATACCTGTCATGATATGTCATACCAAAGAAATGCCATTTTAAAGCTAAAAGGATTTCTTTCATTGAGATTCTAAAATTAACTTTGGAATAAATTAATTAAAGTTAATTCAATTTTAAGAGAACTCAACAAATAAAGTGTTAGAATTTAACAAAAGAATAAAGTTTTGTTAACCTCAGGCAAATTTCCAAAATGAAAGAAGCTAAAAAGATTATAATAAACATTCATTCATGCAACAAATACTTATTGAGCAGTACTGTGTGCTAGCACTATGCTAGGTGATAGGGGATACAGTCAATCAATCATAATTAATTAATGAAGATACACAGTGGTAAGTGTTAATAATACCATAAACCTGAGCAATGGCATAGCAAGTAACTAGATGGTGGTTATGCGGAGAAGGTTTTATAATTTCACCTAGGCCTATCTGAGGAAGTACCATATAAACTGCAGAGTACATGTGGAAAGGAGGCTGCCACTTCAAGATCTGGTAAAAGACTTACTACCACAGGGAGAAAAACGAGCCCTTAGACGGGACTACTCTTGTTCTATTTGATGGACCAAAAGATGGCCACTTTGGCTTCTGCCTAGTGAGTAAGAGAGGTATGCTGCAGAAGAAGAGATTTAAAAAGCTTTAGGATCAGATCACAGAGTTTCAAAGACTAGATCATACAGCATTTGTAAATTTCAGTTTAACTGCAGTAAGCAGTAGAGTGGTATAATCAGCCCTGGCCAGCTTCACGGACAGACACTCTGTCCATTTTCTTAATGTGTAGTCACCCCTGTCCCTGTTAAGGAGGGCCTTGTGCTTGATTAAATGTACCACTGTCATTCTGAAATTCTTAATAATTACTTATAAACAAGGGGCTCTGTATTTTCATTTTGTACTAGATTCTGCCAACTATGTAGTCAGTCTTGAATCTATGTTCAGAAGCAAAAATGGCAGCTTAGATTACTGTAGTAGGATTAAGGGTACTGTGCGGACACACTGTGTTGGTACAGCTGGCAGGACTTCATAATGGACTGGATGTTTTTTGGTCCAGGTTTTTTATCTGAGTAACTGAGTGGAAATGGGGAAGACCGGGGTGAAGAGGGATACTGCATTACAGGTGGAAGGGTGGGTACGACCAAGAATTTAAATTTAGACACATGACGTTAAAACATTTAAGAGATATCCATGTGGAGCTATCAAGGGGAATGTTGTATAAACAAGAATAAAGCTCAAGAGAGAGGTCTATGCCAGAGATATAAATTCTGGAGTTACCATATATGTGTATATGTGTATTTTTTATGTGGATGAGAACACTCACCAAGATAATGAGGGGGAAAACAGTTCAGGATATAAGTAGAAGCCTACAAAAAAGATTAAGGTCAGTAACCAAAGGAAGAGACTACACCAAGGACAAAGAAAATTCTATCAGAGTGAAATATACTTCATCAGTGGCTTTTACTAGATAAGGCCAGTCGGTTCAGCTGAAATAATCTAGCATCAACCTACCGCACCAGGCAAATTTTATGCATTCCTTTATGTATCTCTGCCTTACCAAGATGGTCTAAGATTCCTAAAACACTACTATTACTTTATCCTGATCTTTTTCTGTGCTATTCCTGCCTGGAATCCATCCCTCCTTTCCTACTTTATCTAGTCAATGCCCGATTTGTCTCCTCTGACTTCAGTATATCAGTATTTTCTCAACTTTTCACCAGCATAAATTAATATGCTAAATTTTTAATTACATTAATTAGTATGATCTATCATCCAAAAAGAAAAGCTCTGGTTGCTTTTTAACTTTACATTGTTTTGTATACACACTGTTTAGTATACATTAGATGCTCAGTAAGTAACTGTTAAGCAAATGAGTAATGAACAGAACTTTGGAACTATGAAACATAGCAGAGTGAGATAAGTAGATAGATCAACCTGGCATGCAACAGCTAAAAAAGGAATGACTCATTGTGATCAAATCCTGGGCAGCCTGCAAGTCATGAAGGCATAAGCCCAAGTCACATTCCATTCTTTACTCCAGAAATATGTATTGTGCACCTACCAGATGCCAGGCACCCTTCTATTCATTAGAGACACGCCTGTAAATGAATCAGACATAAAGTCTTGTCCTCATGGATCTGTATTTTAGTGGGAGTACCATTCAATGGCATATTGGGTTTGGGGGGCTTTTTTTTTGAGACAGAGTCTCACTTTATTGTCCTTGGTAGAGTGCCATGGTGTCACAGCTCACAGCAACCTCCAACTATTGGGCTGAAGCAATCCTCTTGTCTAAGCCTCCCGAGTAGCTGGCACTACAAATGGCTGCCACAACACCCAGTTATTTTTAGAGATTGGGTGTCGCTCTTACTCAGGCTGGTCTCAAACATCTGAGCTCAAGTGATCTGCCCGTCTCTGCCTCCCGGAATGCTAGGATTACAGGTGTGAACCACCACACCCGGCCTAGCATATCGTTTTGAGTAACTTCACTATGTTCATATCATCTTTTCCCATTTTTCTGATGTGCCCGCTATTTTTCAGTTTGAAAAGCTTCTGCCTGAACATTATTAGTTCTTTCCTTTGGGTTTTCCTCAAATATATAACACATTATAAGAAAAGAGTTTTAGCCTGTAGTCCCAGCTACTTGGGAGGCTGAAGCAAGAGAATCGCTTAAGCCCAAGAGTT
>CAUYPK010165236.1:0-20004 GCA_963574355.1 Loris lydekkerianus | reverse complement strand
CCTATTCACAATTGCTAAGTCATGGAAAAAACCCAAGTGCCCATCAACCTATGAATGGACTAATAAATTGTGGTATATGTATACCATGGAATATTATGCAGCCTTAAAGAAAGATGGAGACTTTACCTCCTATGTGTTTACATGGATGGAGCTGGAACATATTCTTCTTAGTAAAGTAGCCCAAGAATGGAAGAAAAAGGATCCATTGGACTCACCCCTCCTATGAAACTAATTGAGGGTTTTCATATGAATGCTGTAACTCATTTGCAACCTAGGAATAGGGGGAGGGGGGAAAGGGAGGGGAGGGAGGGGAGAGGGTGGAAGGAGGGGGATTGTGAGAATACATTTGTGGTGCATCTTACAATGGTATATGTGAAACTTAGTAAATGTAGAATGTAAATGTCTCAACACAATAACTGTAAAATTGCCAGGAAGGCTATGTTAACCAGTGTGATATAAATGTGTCAACTGGTCTGTGAAACTAGTGTATGATGCCCCATGATCATACCAATGTACATAGCTATGATTTAATAAAAAAAAAATAAATAAAAACCAATGTTTTAAAAATTAAATAAATAAATAAAATGTTAAAAATGTTAAAAAAAAAAAAAAGTCCCTTGCCCACCCTGAAATGGGGTCACGTGTTCTTTTCTTGTTAATAAATTTGAGTTCTCTGTGAAAAAAAAAAAAAAGAAAAAGAAAACGAAAATGAAATAAAAATAATCAAAAGGGCTCTGCCGATAAAAATAGGCCTGGCAACATTCCTGATATATATTAGTCTCTGAAATACCTATCCCAAGCCAGGAATACATTTTCAAACTGGGGGACACTACAAAGTTGAAGTAGTGTCAATCATTTATATTGAATGAAACAACATAAAGTACCAGGCATATTTGTTCAATAAAGCTAATTTCTTCCTCTCTTGACTTTATATGTATATATACAATGTCCATAAAGTAGTCTATTTTAAATTACCCACAAACTCTGTATACACACACATATATACCCTTATATATAACAGATATATTTATACATACTCATAAGGAGATATATAGATAAGATAGATATAAAAGTATATATACTATATATACTCAGTGAGGACTTGGCTTGCATTGCATAAAAAAATTCTTTTGAAAGCAACAAACTTAGATAAAATGGTAGCAGCACATTCAGATGAAATTGATATACTAAAGTTAAGCACACAGAGTCCTGGGAAAAGCCAGTGTTCCAAGTCACAATCTTTGCTTCCAGGTTCTGGATGTTATGCCAATTTGCTTAAAAAAAAAAAAAACTGTCAAAGAGTAACACAAACCAAAAACAAAGCCACAGTGCAATATAACTGTTTAGCCTTCCTCTGCTTCCCACAACTCTGTAAAAAATGGAACACAGCCTTGGGAGTAAGTTATTAACAAACTTCCCATCATCTCTTTGGCCAATGGGCAGATAAAGTAAGTACTACCTCAAAATAAATAGGGCAGTGGAGACTCAGCTCAATCCCACACAAATTACAATTATATTAGCTAAAATTTATCTATGAATTAAATGCTTTCAGAGATGTATTTAGACAAATACCCATTAAAATAATCAATCAACTGGGCGGCACTTGTGGCTCAGAAAGTAGGGCGCCGGCCCCATATACCAAGAGTGGTGGGTTCAAACCCATCCCCGGCTAAACTGTAACAAAAAAATAGCCAGGCATTGTGGTAGGCACCTGTAGTCCCAACTACTCAGGAGGCTGAGGCAAGAGAATCGCCTAAACCCAGGAGTTGGAGGTTGTTATTATTATGAAAAATAATGGTTTTCTTTTCTTTTTTTTTTTTTTTTAGACAGACTCTCACTCTGTGCCCTGGGTAGACTGCCATGGCATCCTAACTCATAGCAACTTCAAACTCTTGGACTCAAGCAATCCCCTTGCCTCAGCCTTGCAAGTAGCTGGGACTATGGGAGCCAGCCAACAAGCTTGGCTAGTTTTTTCTGTTTTTAGTAGAGACTGGGTCACTTTTGCTCAGGCTTATCTCAGAACTCCTGAGCTCAGACAATCCACCTACTTCAGCCTCCCAGAGTGCAAAGGATTACAGGCATGAGCAATAGGGCCAACCAATACAGTTTACAATTCATAATCAAGTTATTTGAGGAAGAATTGTGTTATTTACTAATTAATGGGACCAGTCACGAGTAAGAAATACACAAAGGGGAATGAAACCAACATCTATTAAACACTAAGTATTTTGCTAAGACTTGTTTTTTGAAGCAGTCTCACTTTGTCACCCCAGGTAGAGTGCCACGAAGTCATCAAAGCTCACTGCAACCTCCAAGTCCTGGGCTCAAGTGATCCTCCTGCCTGGACCCCTCACTAGGATTACAGGTGTGAGCCACCCAGCCAGGCCTAAGACTTTTACATACAATTACTATCCTGTGGCTATTCCACGTATAATAACCCTGCTATACAGAAGAGAAAACTGAGGATAGTAGAAACAAAATTCAAATGCAAACTTCTGCCTCCAAAGTACATTTACCCCAACATTATTATCTCCTAGGCAACAGTACTCTCTTTCCAACCATGAGGTTTATGGTCCTGAAACCCTTTTACTAACTAAAAATAAGAATACATGCAGATTAATGTATTTTAAAAGATACAACTGTTTTACATTAACTCACCCAGCAGTAAGAAAAGCAATACATGGAAACTGTAAATACCAAATGTGCAGTAAAGATACTATGGATTGCCCTCAGACATGAGGAGCCTACTTGTTCATTCAGAAAGGCAGGTAAAAAAAACATTTATTGGAGAGTGTAAGCCAAGTGATTTAGATGAATTAGAGGATCTTTAAAAATCTCTTTTCTATCTTGATAGCCTAGAAAAGGTCTTGTCCCCAGGAACATGCAGCTAGCACTCAGGAAGAGGGGAGGGAGAGAACAGACAGTAATGAAAGATGGGGTTGGAAACGCAGGTCGGCATCTGACTAAGGAATGTCCCTTCCATATCTTCCTTCAAGAACTCATTAATAATACACATTCTGTGCTCCAACAAGCAGCACTTTGAAAATGTTTCTAATGGCATTTTTACAGAGTGGAAACTACACATGTGTTTTGTTCCTTAACAGGAATGTGAGTTCCACTAAGGAAAGAAGAGTTTTTATCATCTCTAACTTTGCACAGCCTAGCACAGTGTCTGGCACAGGGAACATCTGCTGGAAAAAAGAAGGGACTTCCGGCTCGGTGACTGTTGACCAGTGTTAGGGCATAGGCTACATACACCAGGGCTGGCGGGTCCAAACCCGGCCTCGGCCTGCTAAACAAGAATGACAACTGCAACACAAAAAATAGCTGGGCGTTGTGGCAACCACCTGTAGTCCCAGCTACTTGGGAGGCTGAAGCAAGAGAATCGCTTAAGCCCAAGAGTTTGAGGTTGCTGTGAGCTGTGACACCACGGTACTCTACCAAGGGCGACACAGAGAGACGCTGTGTCAAAAAAAAAAAAAAAAAAAAAGGAGGGGCGGGAGGGACTTCCATTGTAAGGCACAGGGCTCCAGCAATACAAACGCTCTAAATATTTACAGGAAAAAGGGTACACAGATTTAGGGAGAGAAATCACAGCCTCCTAAAAGACCCTTCAACCTAGGTTTAAATATAGAATTTTGAGGTCCAGAAAGATAAAGGAAAAATAAGCCTCTTTGAAGAAATGCTAATAGAGCTTTTCCGTTCCTCCTTCTGGGTATTTTTTCTATTTTATTTTTATTGAGGCAAAATACACATAACATAAAATTTACCATCTTAACTATTTTTTAAGCGTACAGTTCAGTGGTATTAAGCACATGTATAATGTGCAACCATCACTTCCATTCACCTGCAGAACTCTTCATCTTGTAAAAGTGCAACTCTATATGTACTCATGAAACAATAACTTTCCATTTCCTCTTTCCCCATGGCCTGGCAATCTCCTGGGATTTCACCATCCCAAGTTACCCAGCCTGGCACTGACCGACTCAGGGGTGAGCTGCAGTCAAAGCCTTGGTGACCACAGTACATTCATTATGTAGACGAGCAAGGGGCAGACTGAAGAGCAGCGCGAGCCACACCCACCCCTCGGAGGCGGAGCCAGTGCGGGTACCCAGCGAGCAAGCCGGCTCCGGGATTTCATCAGACTGCACCAACCCTCTCCGCCGCTAGGGTCCGGGGAAGGAACTGCTGGATGCAGGTTCTCTTTCTGAACCCTTCGTGGCGCTTACCAAAGGGTCTTCCTACTGTCACTAAGACAACTCTCACTATCACAGCCCGGCACCGGCCGCTGGTTTCTGGCTGGCCACCTTCATATGCTCCCGCGTAAATGGGGCGCCCCTGGGCTCGCCTGTACCTCTGCTCCGCTCTGTTGGCCCCGTCTCGCCTGCAGACTGGCCCCAAGATGCCTCTAGACGCTCCGAGCACGCGCGAGACCGGCTCCCTCAAAAAGCTGGTTCCTGGTACCAGCCCAGCCCGCCACACCCCTTTCAGCGGCCACCCACCCGGGGAGAGAGGCTCAGGAAGAACATCCCTTGGCGCCCCTCAACCCGGTCTGTTCAGCATCCTCGGTTTTTCTGGAGTTTCCACACTAAATCAGCTTCCCGATCCACTTACCGAACTGCCGCAAGATGGAAGGGGCGATGGCGGAGAGGACAGCTTTGCGCGGGCCGGAACAGCCGAGTGGCCAGCGCGTATATGAAGGAACTTGCAGCCATAGCCCCTGCCGATGCCAGTGTCAGGAGGGAAGCGCGCGCGAGCGCGGCGCGGTTATACCGCCGCCGCGTGGCAGGCCCCGCCTTCCGCCCGTACCCATTGGTCCCTGTCCCGCGCCACTGGCTGTCTGTTGGGCCGGCTGGAGCTGAAGGAGCCAATCGCTTGTCTTCCTTAAACGTAAGCAAACCCCGGAAGAGGCTTGCTTTTGATTGGAGCAAAGAAGAGCCCAGAGCTCGACCCAGCAAGGCTCGGGAGCCTCGGTAACATGTGGTGATTGGCTGAGAAAGTCAAGCCCCTGCCAGGCTCAGCTAGTGTCACCGAAGCCCCGCCAACACCGGTGAAAGTTCATTCATTCATTCATTCATTCATAGAATCAATATATCTGAGCGCCTACTGTGTGCCAGGCACTGTAAAGCCTAGATGAAAAGGATGAAAGACTGGCAGTGTACCAACAAATGAATGTAGAAGGACTGACGAAATTATAAAAATCACCATTTGGCAAAATCATAGTAAAATCTGATTCAGAGTCACCAGTGGATGTCAAAACCACTGGGTGATTTTAAATGCAGAGTCCGGGGGCCCGTAGCTCAGTGGTTAGGGCGCTGGCCACATGCACAGGGGCTGGCGGGGCCTGCTAAACAACAACAAATAGCCAGGCGTTGAGGCGGGGGCCTGTAGTCTCAGCTACTAGGGAGGCTGAGGCAAGAGAATCTCTTGAGCCCAAGTTTGCAGTTGCTGTGAACTATGACATCACAGCACTCTACAGAGGGCGACAAAGTGAGACTGTCTCAATTTAAAAAGAAAAAAGAAAGTTGGATTCAGAGCAAGATATTTATCTATAGGGTTGTCAGATCCAGCAAATGAAAATACAAGGCACCTAATTAAGTTAGAATTTTAGATAAACAATTTTGAAAAATCATAGTTATATTTTAAGAAGTATTTGCTGTTTATCTGCTATTCAAATTCAAATTCAGGGCTTCCTGTATTTTATCTGGCAGCCCTTTTGCATAGTCTAAAGTACCTGTCCCAAAAAAGACAAATATTAATAACAAAAAAAAGAAAATGCTAAATTTACAGTGGAGAAACCTGACAGTTGCCACCGCACCGAAGTTACCAAAGTTAACACCATCCAGTAATGGAACAAACACACACGATGTCTCTTCTGATAGTAAGGCACCAAAGAGAACATATCACTCCATAGCTTTTAAGTCTGAAAATTTTAATGAAGTGATTTTCCTAAACTAACGAACCTCCTAAAAACTGTTGCAGATTTCTCATTTTCACATTGACAAGAGAGATCATAAACCTAGAATGCTAAAATCATCCAGGAAAAAAACACAGCCCTGAAGTTTTGGAACGTGCTAGTAGATCTTAATCTAATCATGAAGAAATATCTGACAAGACCAGAGTAAGAGATATTCTACAAGACAGATCACATAAATTGCCTGTACTCTGAAAATGTCAAGGCTATGAAAGACAAACAATGAGGAATTGTTCTTGATAGGACAACGAAATGTATGATTCTGAACTGGGTTATAAGCCAAAATTCTTTTCTTTCTTCTTTTTCTTTTCTCTTTTGCCATAAATGACATTTTAGGACAATTGACAAAAAATGAATAAAGTTTGTATTAAGTGATAACATTGTCAAGATAATGTCCTGATTTAGCTAATTATATTGTGGTGATGTAAGAGAACATTCTGTATTCGCTTTTAGAGATAAAGGGACATCATGTATACAACTTACTTTCAAAAAGATCAGAAAAAAATAATGATATGTGTATTACTTTTCTAGGGCCACCATAAAATATCACAGACCAGGTATCTCAAACAACAGGAATTTATTTTCTTGCAGTTCTGGAGGCTAGAAGTACAAAATCAAGATGAGGACAGGTTTTTTCTGAGGCCTTCACCTTTGGCTTGCAGATGGCTGTGGGCTTGCTGTGTCCTGGCCTTTGCTCTGCATGAGGATCACTAGTCTCTATTTCTATATATCTTCATCTCATCTTTATGAGCATATCAGTCAGATTAGGGTTTGCTCTACCAGCCTTATTTTAACTTACTTATCACGTTAAAGGTCTTACCCCCAAATAAGGTCTCATTCTAAGGTTAGGGTTTCAACATTGAATTTTAAAGAGGACACAATTCACCCAACAACAATGTATATATATGAAGAGAAACTGATAACACAAATGACAAGTGTAAGATATTAACAATTGGAGAATGTGGGTGGAGAGTATAAAAGTATTCCTGCGACCTTTCTGGATGTCTGGAATGGCTTTTTAAATTTAATTTAATTTAATTTTTTTATTGAGACTGAGTCTCACTTTGTCACCCTCGGTAGAGTGCTATGGCATCACAGTTCACAGCAACCTCCAACACTTGGGCTCAATTGATTCTCTTGCCTCAGCCTCCCTAGTAGCTGGGACTATAGGCTCCTGCCACAATGCCTGGGTTTTTTGGTTTGTTTATTTGTTTGTTTGTTTGTTTTCCTTGTTTAGCAGGCCTAGACCAGGTTCCAACCCACCAGCCCCGGTGCATGTGGCTGGCGCCCTAACCACTGAGCTACAGGTGCCCAGCCTGAAATGATTTTTTAAAAAAGAGCAATATTGGCTGGGTGAGGTGACTCACACCTGTAACGCTAGTACTCTGGGAGGCAGAGGCAGAAGGATCACTTGAGGACAGGAGTTTGAGACCAACCTGGGCAACATAGCAAGTCTCTAAAACAATTAGAAAAATTAGCTGCATGTCTTGGCAGACGCCTGTAATCCTAGCCACTCAAGCAGCTGAGGCAGAAGGGTCACTTGAGCCCAGGAATTGAGGGCTGCAGAGAGCTATGATGATGCTACTGCACTCTGGCCTGGGAGACAGATAAAGACCTTGTCTCCAAAAAAAATCTCATTTGACCTTGACTTATTACCTACACAACAAATCAATTATATGTTATAGATATTTTATAGTAATAATATTGCTATATTAATGAAAGATGGATAAATCACATTAAAACATTTCACTGTGGTTTAGAAATAACAGTTTCAGCATCATTTAAAGGGAAACTGTTACTTTAGTTTATTAAGAATCAGGAAGTGTCATGAGATCAGTGCTAGATACAAAAATATTCTTTCATTTAGGAGAATATATATAAATATTTAGGTGCCTGATTAAAAAATGTACTTGCCAGAATTGTCTGACTGGATTCATTTACTAGACTGAGCTTCTCCATCATTTGGTGTGATGTGAAATACCAACAGAACAGTTAATTTAATACTACTAAGCACTTGTATTACTTTAGCTTTTTTTTTTTGTACTTAACTATCTTTTGCTGTATTGCTAGGAAAGGCTGTGATCATTTTAGCCCTTGTGATGGACAAAAATCTTAGACATCACAGTAATTATTTTTCCCTTAACTTGGCCATTTCTGACTTCTTTGTGAATGTCGTGTCTTTATTTAAGATAATCTTTTCCAATTATACAATTTATTTCTGAAACTTTAAAATAAGCTTTTGTTATTTCAATGATTATATGAGATTGGAGAAAATTAAAAATAAATAGCCAGGTGTTGTGGCAGGCACCTGCAGTCCCAGCTACTTGGGAGGCAGAGGCAAGAGAATCGCTTAAGCCCAAGAGCTTGAGATTGCTGTGAACTGGGATGCCACATCACTCTACTGAGGGTGACAAAGGAAACTCTATCTCAAAAAAAGAAAGAAACAAAACTCATAGAATACTTAGTTCATTGCCTGGAGCATAGTGGTTGCTCAATGACTGTTAGTCCTCCCCTCTTTTGATTTCTCTGCAGATATGTATCCCCCAGACCCAGGTCATGAATGTTGGATAGTATCTATAATGTGTGAATACTGTTCAGGTGTGCAGGTGCTCTTAGGCAAGCAGGGGATCTATAGCAGAGTAGATTAGTCTCTTCCTTCAGTAAGGTCTCAACTAGTAGCATAGGTAAAAGGAGTTCACAAATAACTGTAGCAATAAAGAGTAAGAAGACCTAACAAGTGCCATGGGCACTCAGAGGAGGTTTATAAATACATTTAGTTAGTGGTATTTGAAGTGAACTTGGAAGAATGGTTAGAACTTCCATAGGCAGAGACAGGGAGGAGAGGAGTATTCCAAGAATCTGCAAAGGCATGCTGGCAGAAAATCTTTCTGCTTACGTTCCTAAGAGTGAGCTTGGAGCTGGCTGATGTACAGAAAGGTATATGGGAGCTATAGGGATGAACCTGCAAACTACATAGTGAAGGCCTTTGAATACCAGTGTGAGTCTGGAGTGGAGTTTATTCAGCAGGCCATGGGGAAAGTTAAGGATTTTAAAACAGATGAGTTGGCTCAGTGCCCGTAGCTCAGTGGTTATGGCGCCGGCCACATACACCAGGACTGGTGGTTCGAACCCGCCCCAAACCTGATAAACAATGACAACTGTAACAACAACAAAAATAGACAGGCGTTGTGGCGGGCGCCTGTAGTCCCAGCTACTTGGGAGGCTGAGGCAAGAGAATCACTTAAGCCCAAGAGTTTGAGGTTGCTGTGAGTGCCATGGCACTCCACTCAGGGCGACATAATTAGACTGTGTCTCAAAAAACATAAAAAAATAAATAAAACAGGTGAGTAAGTGGATGGATGGGAGTTTTACATTAGGGACCTGAGATGAGCTGTAGGAAGTGGGGCAGCGGCAGATTGGAGCAGCATAATTTCAGAGATGACCCTGCAGCAATCTAGGCAGAAGTCATGCAGTCGGCATCTGAGCAAGGGTAAGAATGGAAAGGACAGCCAGAGGCAGAGCTGCAAAGGGTGGGGTCAGGCAGGAGGAAGAAAAAGATGAGTTGAAGACTGGGCTTCTGGGACTAAAAGATGTATGGCACTCTTAATAGACTTAAGGTGCATTGGGAGAGGGCAAATACAGTTCTGATGTTTATTGGAAAGTTCTGGAGGAAAATTCTAGCGGGAGAGATTAATCTAGGAGTCATGGGATAGAAATTACAGGCTCACAGATAAAGATGGCTAACCAGTAGAGAAGTATTTTAAAAATGCAATGAGCTCCCCATTTCCCTCATCAAATTCTATCTTCCAGGTAACCAACCTTTGCTGCTTGGTGTAGGTCCTTCCAAATCATTCTCTATGTTCACATAAACATTATAGATACACAAGTATATTTATGCAAACATAGCTAGTATTCTGCTATAAATACACGATCGCTTCCTTCTTTACAGAATGGTGTGACTTTTAGATAATGGTCAGCACTTAAAATAGATGATAATGTTTTGACTAACCCTAAGGGAGTGAGGCCCTGACTGCAGCATCATGGTAGCCTCAAGCATCAGGGGTTTGTGGACCCCATTATGGGGGTAAGGCTCATCTTTGAGAAATGGCCCTCCAGATATATTAATGGTTATTCAGCAGTCCTGGAGGTCTCTGTCCATCAGCAGGTAGGTGGGAGAGAATACTGATTGTTTTTTTAACTCATGAGGAGAGGGGTTGGATGCAGATCAGAATTTCCATTAATCTGATGGGCTCATCTTTCACTGTTTACCCTGGCCCCTGCCAGCTTCATCCCGAGGTCTACTTATTTAATACAGTATGGACCATGATGCAAGAATTAAGACAGTCCCTAAGAGACTTTTATAACAAGAGTTGAATTTTCTGCCAGCACTGTTCTTTCTCCTTTGTCATCCTTTGGTTCTAAGCCTGGAGGAACCTGTGGAGTGGGTGGCGGGGCAGAGCAGAATGCCAGAGAGGTTTCACATAGCTTTAAACCAGCAATTATTTTATTTTATTTTTGAGACAAAGTCTTACTCTATCATCTGTGCTAAAGTGCCATGGCATCAGCCTAGCTTATAGCAACCTCAAACTCCTCCCAAGTAGCTGGGACTACAGGCACCTGCCACAACACTCAGTTAATATTTCTATTTTTAGTAGAGATGGGGGTCTCACTCGTGCTCAGGTTGTTCTTGAACTCCTGAGCCCAAAGAATCCTCTTGCTTAAGCCTCTCCAAGTACTAGGATTATAGGTATGAGCCCTGCATCCTGCCTAAACCAGCTATTCTTAATATTTGGGGTCATAAGATCCAGAGATCCAGAGCCCCATGATGATGGCAGGGCAGATTAGAGCCTTACACATGCTTAGTACTGTGGGCTTTCTGACTGAAAACCCTTTTGTCATTGGTGTTACAATGGCCTCTTGCAAAGAATCTAAATTACTGGCACCTGAGGAGCTAGCTTCCCAACTGAATTTACTGTTGAAAAACAAAGATTTACTGAGGAAAAATTAAAGTGCTAGCTATACTGGGTGATATATAAATAAATCTCACCTGTACACTATTCTAGGCAAAATATACTATCTATATCTACATCAATCTCTATAAATCAATATCATGTGACCAGTGTTTTCATCTATGGATATTTTGGCCTATATGACCATGTGATAGATGCCTGGACAGGATCTTCAGAGGCAAAAGATGGCTACTGCCAATAGAGATTGAACCAAATTTTTAGGATGACAAAGTTTATCTTTCATCTCTTCATATCCCAGTTCAAGACTTTTCTCTTACCTTCTGTATTAATCTGCTTGGGATGTCATTACAAAATACCATGGACTGGGTAGGTTAAACAAAAGACATTTATTTTCTCAGAGTTTCAGAGCCTGGGCATCCCAGATCAAGGTTCTGGCACATTTGGTTCCTGATGAGGAGGGTCTCTCTTTCTGACTTGCAGATGGCTGCCTCCTTCTTACATCCTCTAGTGGCATTTCTCTGAGTGTAAGGGAGCTTTCTGTCGTCTCTTGTTGTAAGAACACTGTTACTACTACTGTTACTTCTTATATCAGGGCTCTATCCTTAATTTCTTAGAAGTGTTCTCTCTAAATACATTCACACTGGGGGTTAGGGCTCCAATGTATGAAAGTAGGGAGGGAGGACATAAACATTCAGTCCATACTGTCATCCATACATTTCCTTGCTGGACCAAAGTGAGAGCACATATACTGAGAATAAGATGGAGTTAGTCAGGCTAGGGCCCAGATGACACAGATGGTCTGGTTGGTTTAGGTCCTCTGTGACCTTCAGCCCATGTTTTCCGTTCTTGTTTGATAAATTCAGCTTCAACCTAAAAATGTATATCTTGACTAGTTTAGGGTGATTAATTTAGGAGATTAACGTTTGAATTATAAATGGTGTGGGTTATACTGATTATTGTTTATTATTGCTTAAAATATGGGTTAATATGGTTTTTGTTTTGAACTTTTGTGTATACAACTATGGTTTTAAAAATAAAAGGCCAGAACAATCTTTTTTGGGGGGGTGAGAATTAGTCTTGCTAATCTTTACTTTTTATTGTTTGGAATTCATCGAGGGTACAAAGAATTAGGTTGTGCTGATTGCATTTGTTAGATAAAGTCCCTCTTATAATTGTGTCCCATCCCTAAGAGGTGTGCCACACACTGAAATCCCTCAGCCGTCCCCCTCCTCCCCTCTCCTGCAGAACAATCTTGGAGAGACTACTGTCACTGTCTTCCAGAATTGCTGGCCTTCTGATAATAAAGCTTGGTGGATCTATCTCTGTCTCTGCATATTGGCTAGACAGTGACAGGTGGACCCCTTTGTCCAGTAACAAAAGGATTAACAGGGGCTTTTATCAACCCCCAAACACACACTTTGGATTGCCATTTTTCTCATGGAAGATGAAACTTTTCATCTGACATAGAAGGGGCAATCCCAGATGGGTGGCTATTTTAAAGCAAAATGGACTTCCCCATCCTTATCTATTCATTCATCCAACAATTGTTGATTTCGAAGCAGGCCTTCTCTGAGATGCTAGGGATATAGCAATGAAAATACAGATGAAAATCTCTGTCCTCATGGTGCTTCTATTTCTATTGGAAGCAGGGGAGGGAGGACAGATATTAAACAATAAAAATTAAGTAAATAAGATTATATAGCATTTTAGAGGATGGTAATTTCTACTGGAGCTAGGACTTGCTGAGAAAGAACAAACAGAAGGAGATCTGGAGGAAGACCATTTCATACCAAGGAACAGCAAGTAGGAAGGATTGCCTTGTGGGGATGTGCGAGAGTACTTCAGGCCAGCAGGGCTGGAGGGGGGAAGTGGGGAGTGGAGGAGGGGTAAAAGGTGAGAGCTGGGAGGTGGGGGCAGATTGGGGCTCCCAGGACTTTTTTTCTCACCCTTTCCCTCCTTCTTTTCTCCTCTATTTCCTCCACTTCCTTTTTTCTCTTCATCGCATTCTTTTCATATGTGTATATAGTAGAACCTCTGTAAGTTGACCACCCAAGGGACTGTAACAAACCGGTCAACATACAGAGGTGGTCGATGTAAGGAACTAGGCCTACTGTACTGATACATGTGGTGCATATCCAGTCTATGAAAATTAGATCAACTTAAGGAGGTAGTTGGTGTAGGGTCAGGAGGTTCTACTGTAGTTGATTTATTTTCTCTCACTTTTTAATTTTTCAATCAAATAGGCCAAAAGCTGAGTTCTCTTTTCAAGGTATTGGGTCTTAGTTTTAGCCATCAAGCCCATTTGACCCAGAAACACAATTCCAGGATAGAGTTGTAGAAACACTTGGGGATGGGTAGATCATAGAAATAGTTCTGATTCAATGGGCCACTAACATCTCTACTCAGCAAGATAGAGGAAGGAGGATGACACAGGGTATGGAAACATCACAGACAGCATAAGCTGAGGCACAGCAGGGTTTATGAAAAACAAAGGAATAGAGTAGAGCCTGTTTTAAGCTAACCACTATCTCAACCAGCTCCTAAAGTTTCAAAGGCACCCTTCTTCTTTCATGTAATTCAGAAAGCATGTGACAAAGAGTACTTAACTCCCACCCCTACCTTTAACCTTTAAATCAGTGGTGTCCATAAGGCAAATGAATATTGGCATCTCACTCTTCTTTCATTGTGTGGAAAAAATGAGTATGTTGGAAACACGGGAAGCCACAGTTATGGGCTAAAATATAATAAATGTCTCTGTTTTTGAGATACCCTGATTTACCTTAGGGGAACCTGTTGATCTCTTTTATATCACACACACACACACACACACACACACACACACACACACACACACACGATGAAATGAAAAGCACCATAAAAAAGCTTACTTACCATTAAAACATACATCAAAAAGGTTATCTGAACTGTAGATGAGAACTGACCACACTCTTCATTTCTATAGGGTCTTGTCTCTGACTCTTAGCTCTCCTGTACCCAGCTGGAAATAAAGGCTGACATTGCCCACACAGAACCTGGACTTTGTTTCCTTTCATTCATATTTTGGAATAATTTTTATTTTCGGTCTTTGACCTCTCATTTTGGTGCTGAGAACTCAGCCAGAGAGAAGCCCCTCGGGGGACCCAGATACACCCGGCCAGACCCAAGTAGGTGGACTCTCATTCCAGCAAGACTAAGGGAAATGGTAACCCCTTTGACCCCTGCCCCACATTCATCCATTTATTGGTGAAGTATTTGTCTAGAACCCCTTTCCAAAATTTTTAAAATTTTTCTTTCCTTTTCCCTGCTCCAGCTCTTCTTTCCCTTTCCCTCCACCTCTGGGCCTCTTAAGTAGTAATATAGCCCCTCTTTCAGCTTTTTAAACTTTTCTTCCATTTCCCCCATCTGAGCCAAAAATTCCAGTGGTCTATGCCTCCTAAATCTGGTACTGGTCACAAACTAACCCCGGTGGGTCAGACTCGCCTGTCCAGTAACTCTTGTGTGCAGACCGCCCTGCCCTAGGCCTGAACCACTTTTTTCTGGCTGATTCAAGGTCACACATGGAGGCCTAATAATCTCCCTAACCCTAGCCTTCAGCCACCTTCTTCCTCCTCCTCCTCCTCCAAAGCTCTCTTTACATTTTCCCTTTAACCTCATTTATTTTTTTTACCTCCAGTTTCCAACATGGGGACCACTCAGTCACAGATTCCCCCTTCTTCACCTTTAAGCTGCCTTTTAACTCACCTCAAACCTCTAAGGCTCTATCCTGACCTTAAACCTAAACGCCTCACCTTTTCCTGTAATACTACTTGGCCTATGTACAAACTAGACAATGGATCCTGAAAATAGCACATTTGACCTCTCAGTTCCCACTGATCTCAATAATTGCTGTCAGAGATTAGGCAAATGGTCGAATATTCCCTACATCCTGGCCTTTCTCCTCCTCCAAAACATTCCTTCTCTGTGTTCATCCTATGAACCCTCTCAGACTCTCCTTGCACAGATCAAACCAGCTCCCTCCACACATCCCAATCTCTATTGTCCTCTTTCTTTTCTTTCTTTCTTTCTTTCTTTCTTTCTTTCTTTCTTTCTTTCTTTCTTTCTTTCTTTCCTTTCTTTCCTTCCTTCCTTCCTTCCTTCCTTCCTTTCTTTCTTTCTTTTTCCTTCCTTCCTTTCTTTCTTTCTTTCTTTCTTTTTCCTTCCTTCCTTTCTTTTTCCTTCCTTCCTTTTTTCTTTCTTTCTTTTTTTTCCTTCCTTCCTTCCTTCCTTCCTTCCTTCCTTCCTTCCTTCCTTCCTTCCTTTCTTTCTTTCTTTCTTTTTTGAGACAGAGTCTCACTATGTCACACTCGGTACAGTGCCATGGCATCACAGCTCACAGCAACCTCAAACTCTTGGGCTTAAGTGATTCTCTTGCCTCAGCCTCCCAAGTAGCTGGGACTATAGGCGCCACCACAATGCCCAGCTATGTTTTGGTTGTAGATATCATTGTTGTTTGGCAGGCCCAGACTGGGTTTGAACTCGCCAGCTCTGGTATATGTGGCTGGCGCCCTGGCCACTGAACTATGGGCACTAAGCTTCCACTGTCCTCTTTCGATCCAGCAGACAACTTTCCTCTTCTGCCCCTCCAGAGTCTCCCCTCCCTCAACCTCATTCCTACCCACAGAATTCCACCCCATCCCCCTCTCTCTCCACTGCCCGCCACCCACCCTTCACAGCACATGGTAGAGAGAGAAAAGATGGTGGAATCTGGACAGAAATGAAACATGGCAGACCCAATTTCCCCACCCCATACTAGGTCTGGCTACACCTTTGGGCCTTCCATTTCCAGACCACTGCAACCTCTATACCCCTCTGAGAAGTTGCGGGAACAGAAGGCATCATCAGAGTTCATGTCCCTGTTTCTCTCTCAGACCTGTCCCACATAAGTCAGAGACTATACCTGGGAAAAATCCCCCCAAGGCTTTCAGAACCCCCCTCCCCCCCACCGTGAGATCTCATGACCTCTCAGAACTCCAGTTATTGGCTTCCACCATTAGAAAAAAACCAGCTACTTCTTTAAACTCCATGGGCACTTCGAAAGAAGAAAATCTCCCCTGGGACCATGTTTTAAGTGCAGCAAACCAGGCTTTTGGACAAAGCAGTGCCCAAACTGTGTCCAGCCTGCAGAGGTCTTCATTGGAAGCCTGACTGCCCAGACCTTTCTGAAGATCTGGTTTGCAGTCACTCCCAGGACCTAGTGTAATTTCCCAACCTTTTAAGCCTAGCTGCAGGAGACTGATGATCCCTGGAAAATCAGAATGCCCCCTGAACAATCATGAAATTTGAATTCCAAGTAGTTTTGCTAGTGGAAGGTAAGCCAATTTCTTTTCCGATAGACACAGAAGCAGCTTTTTCCATGCTGCCATCTTATAAAGGTCCTTTAAAACAAATAGAGATCTTGGTGGTGGGAATTCATGGTGATTTACTGCACCCTCAGGCTACTCCACCCTTGTGGTGCTGGAATCATGGCCTTCTTGGTTATTGTCTTTGATAGGGCCACTAATTATGATTTTTCTCATTCCCAGTTTTCGATCAGTAATTCTCCATCTCATCTCTTGATTTTTTGACCAGGCAGTCACCCAAAAAAACAATCGTTCATATTCTCGCCATACGTGGATATCGACCAGTTCAAACTGAAGACCCGAGAATGTTCCTGTAGACACCACTCCCTTCCCTCTCCCATTTTCCCTTTTTCCTTACAGATAACCCAGTGCCCTTCACCTCACAGGAAGCAGTCAAATAGATACCACGCCCATCACCCCCACTTCCTTATAATAGACTAAAAAGACTGGATGATAGTCAAATAGAGGCACCTGCTCAAATAGAACCAACCCCCACAGGAATGAGTACATGAATGGCCCACCCAGGAAAGAGTAATGTACCAATCCCTATCCTTCTGACCCTTTAAAATTCCCATCCACCTTAACCCACGTGCTGACTTCCTTCTCGAACTCGGTTCTGGGTGGAAATAAGGGCTGATGTTGCCCACATAGAAACTGGACTCTGTTTACTTTCATTCACATTTTGGAATAATCTTTTGTTTTTGGCTTTTGACCTCTCTGTCTTCTTTTGGGAGAATGCAGGGTTTCCTTCTTTGTTTCCTTTTCCTTTTATCTTTCTATTATTCTTAACAATAGGCTAGTTCTGATACAAAATTGGGAATTCCTGTAAGTACCAGATAAATATGACAATACTCAACAAAATAAGTTTTCAACAGAGCTTCCATTTAATAGATCATGTTGTCAGCAAGTAGTGACACCTATGTGACATATCAATGCAGTTAACACCTCCTAAAAAGTTAGAGGAAAAGAGCCCAGTTCAATTGTTTTTCCCAGTTAAGCAGTTTCTCTGCGGGGCTGAATCATTGTGGTAAAGCTTTTCTCCTTGTTCATTCAGTGAAGAGTCCTGGTTAAAGTCAGGGGTTCTGAAATCACATTGCTTGGTTTCAAATCTAATCTTTCCCACATACTAGTTGAGTGAACCTTGGTCGAATTACGTTTCCTTTCTGAACTTGCCTTTCTTTAACTGTTAACTTAGCAAAGACACTACCTCACAGAGACCCTTAAGCAAGAGCAAGATGCTGGCTCTTCAAAAAATTGAAAACTTAGCCAGGAGTGGTGGCACACACTCATAGTCCCAGCTACTTGGGAGGCTTGAAGCAGGAGGATCACTTGAGCCTAGGAGTTTGATGCTATGATGCTATCACAGTTTGAACTGTGATCATGCCACGGCACTCTAGACTGGGTAACAAGAACAAGACTCTGTCTCAAAAAAAAAAAACCAAAAACAACCCTGGTTCAGCACCCACAGCACAGTGGTTATAGTGCCAGCCACATACACTGGTTCAAACCCTGCCCAGGTCAGCTAACTAACAATGACAACTGCAATAAAAAATAGTCGGATGTTGTGGCAGGCTCCTATAGTCCCAGCTACTTGGGAGGCTGAGGCAAGAGAATCACTTAAGCCCAAGAGTTGGAGGTTGCTATGAGCTGTGATACCACAGCACTCTACCAAGGGTGACATAGTGAGACTCTGTCTAAAAAAAAAAAAAAAAAAAAAAGGTGAGGAAGAAGGGAGCCAAATTCATAGACCCTTAACCATGTGTCAGAAACTGTGCTAGATTCTTCCTCAACATTTACTCATTTAATCCTAACATTCCTGTGAGGTCAATACTGTACAGTATTATCTATGTATTATAAAAGAAGAGATAGATTCATGAAGTGATGTGCCCCTGGTCATCAGAAGTAATGGCAGAATTAAACAAAAGTCTAACTTCATCCAAATGTCATGTTCTTCTGCAACACATGACTTAGCACTGTTATGCTTGTTCAGATTGAAGGGAGGGCATTTGGCAGAATGTATTGACCAAATGCAAGACAAAGAATCGTTAAACAGGTCATAGAACATTTAAAGGAAATGATTTCCCTGAACTTCACACTTTAACAAATTTATTTTCCCCTTCCTTCCTTCCTTCCTTTTTTTTCTTCTTCCTCTTCCCCCTCTTGTTTCTTTTTGTTGGCCTACTCAGAGAACCTTATTAAATTTTAACCACTTACAAAAATTCTATGATTATTGTATGGAATAGGGATGATGTTTACCAAAGTGCTGAAAAGTAAGTGATTCTGAGAGCAGCACCAAAAATTGTCATGGAAATTATTGTTTGACTTCCTTAACTTCAGTACTTTGATACCAACTCTTCATATTTTTGCTTATCTCCTTACAATACAACCTGGATCCTTTTTTGTTTGTTTTGTTTTGTTTTGAAACAGTCTCAAGCTGTTGCCCTGGGTAGAGTGCCATAGCATCACAGCTCACAGCAACCTCAAACTCCTGGGCCCAAGAGATTCTCTTGCCTCAGCCTCCCAAGTAGCTGGGACTACAGGCGCCCTCCACAATGCCCAGCTATTTTTTGGCCCAGGCTGGATTCAAACCTGCCAGCTCCAATGTATATGGCTGGTGCCCTAGCCACCTGAGGTACAGGCGCCAAGCCTATAACATGGATCTTACTGTGAAAAAATTCCTACACAGTTTTTTCAGTTATCTTGATTTTATTACATTTGACATTTTAAAGTTAGTAATAATATTGGGGGAAATTATTTGCTCCAAAGAACAACATAACTAAAAGGTAGCACTTATGTGCTAATCACTGTTCCAAGTGCTTTATGATTAATAACTCAATCTTCACAATAACCCTATCAAGCAGTACACTACTATCATACCCATTTTACAGATGAGAAAACTGAGGCACAAAGACTTTATACTAGGCACATATACACAGCTAGTATGTTTGAGTTAATATAGCAAGGGAAAATTGCAAAAATGTAAGAGAAAATGGATTAAAAAACTTCAGGGTGTGGCTCAGTACCTATAGCTCAGTGGCTAGGGCACCAGCTACATACACCAGAGCTGGTGGATTTGGACTCAGCCCGAGCCTGCCAAACAACAATGACTACTACAACCAAAAAATAGCCAGGCATTGTGGTAGGCGCCTGTAGTCCCAGCTACTTGGGATGCTGAGGCAAGAGAATCGCTTAAGCCCAAGAGTTTGAAGTTGCTATGAGGTGTGACGCCACAGCACTGTACCCAGGGTGACATAGGGAAACTCTGTCTCAAAAAAACAAAACAAAACACTTTAGGGTGATTGGGGTCTCTCCATTGTTAAAGACAATATGAACCACATTTGTGTCACCATAACTCACTCAAAAGCACACTTTCAGAGAAGGCTATTCTGTAGCAACAGCACCACAGCCCATGCCTGCTAACACAGGTTTTGGGTTGTTTTTTTATTTTGCAGTTTTGGCTGGGGCCGGGCTTGAACCCACCACCCCTGGTACTGGTAATCTACTCCTGGAGCCACAGGCGCCAGGTTTTCTTTCTTTCTTTTTTTTTTTTTTTAATTGTTAAATCATAGCTGTGTACATTAGTGCAATCGCCTGTACCCATTCTAAGATGCACCATAGATGTGGCCCCACCCATTACCCTCCCTCCACCAAAACCTCCCCCCTCCCTTCCCCTTCCTTGGCC
>CAUYPK010165235.1:0-17755 GCA_963574355.1 Loris lydekkerianus | reverse complement strand
TGGTGCTATGGAGGGCAGTGAAGAATAATAGTTAGATTCTTGGTTAATGAGCCAGTGATATTGGACCTCGACCTGATTTAACTGCCTCTAACCTTTTTTTTTGGGATACAGGGCCCAAAGGTGAAGGGTAAATAAGGGTAGAATTAACATGGTTTATTGCTATGAACTTTTATGCATAAAACTATGGTTTTGGAAATGGAAGGGCAGAGCAGTTTTGGAGACGCTACTCTCACTGTTCTCCAAAATTGCTGGCCTTCTGATAATAAATCTCATTGGATCCAATACCTATCTCTGCATTTGGCTGACAGTGAAAGGCAGCTGGACCTTCTTCATCTGGTGTCACAAGCCAGCTTGGTGATGGGGAGCGAACCAGAGTGGAATTGGTGGGGAATGAGAGAAATACAGCACAAGAGAAGACATGGAAACAAAGGATGAGACCGGGAGGACTGACTGAGCTGATGTCTACAACCAGCCCCAAAGCACAAAAATCAGCTTTATTTTATAGTATCTATAGAGGGTTGTCCAGGGGGAGGTAATATAGACAATATGGGGAAATAGCATAAACAAAAGACATAGTTTGGGTCTTACAGTACAATAGGAAAATGTAAATAACTTTAACAAAGACTTGTTAACCATCTTGTTAATGGTTTCTGCTCAACTTCATTAACATATGACAAGAAGTAAGAAGGGCATGATCACAAGGATCTCAGCATAGTTGACAAAACAAAGAAACAACTATGTGACTTAGCAGTTACTACTTAACTTTGTTAGCATATGACAAGGAGAAAGAAGGGAGAGATCTCAAGGGTCTCTGCATAGTTAACTAAACTAAAGAAAGGGCTACATGACTTCTGTCAGAGAGAGCATGAAGAAAGGAAAATGGCTGTTTCAGGAACAGAGGAGAAGCATTTGGGGGTTCATTCTCTGAATGTTCCCCAGGCTGTGAGGGCTCTGCCAATTCACAGCCCAGTCTCTGCAATCTGGTAACAAGACTATAATTTTCTTTTTACCAGTCTTTTTCTTTTTAACCATATACCGTAGAACCTCTGTAAGTTCACCACCCAAGGGACTGTAACAAACTGGTCAACATACAAAAGTGGTCAA
Organism: Loris lydekkerianus; assembly: GCA_963574355.1. NCBI lineage: Eukaryota > Metazoa > Chordata > Mammalia > Primates > Lorisidae > Loris > Loris lydekkerianus. The sequence continues at coordinate 16,651 of CAUYPK010165235.1, read as the reverse complement.
CATAAGGAACTAGGCCTATTGTACTGATACAACATGTCTGGTCTATGAAAATTAGATCAATTAAGGAGGTGATCAACATAGGGAGGTGGTCAACTATGGAAGTTCTACTGTGTATGTTTTTCTATGGGTAAAGCAGGAGCTTTATTAAAATGCCAAAGTGATTCTGCCAGTTTTTCAGAATTTTCCTGTATTACTCAAGATTTTCTGAAGATTCAAAACCAATGGGGATAAGGGAAAAAAGAGAAAGGGAATTTTTTTTTAAAAAATAGGCTCATGTGATTACAGAGCCTGGCAAATACAAAATCTACAAGATAGGCTAGCAGGCTGGAGACCCAGGAAAGAGCCTATGTTGCAGTTTGAGTTCAAAGGAAGTCTTCTGGCAGAATTCCCCCTTCTCAGGGGAAGCCCAATCTTTTTTCTTTCTTTTCTTTTTCTTTTTTTTCAATTAAAGCCTTTCAGTGACTAGATGAGGCCCATTCACATTATGTGGTATAATCTGTCTCACAGAAACTGCTAGAATAATATTTGACCAAATATCTGGGTACCATGGCCCAGTAAAGTTGACACAGAAAAATTATCAATTGCCCTAATCTTTTGCAAACCTGTCAAGTATTCTTTTGATTTTGTCTCTCATATTTCACAGTATAATTTCTCCTATTTTGAGTGTAATATCTTTTTTATTCACTAATTTTCCATTTATTTTCTATTCTTAAATTTTCCTGGTAGCTTTAATGTATTTTACATAACAATCATATGAATTACATCCTTCCCTAAATTATTTGAAAAGTAAAATTCTCTGTATTTTTGATCCCTCAATAGTTATTTTAGTCATATTTCCTTTTATAAATCTTGAAGTTACAATCATAACAATGAAAAATAATAATGAATGTGCAGTTACCAATTCACATGACATTACAAATAAGTGATTGATAACTCAATATTTTCCCAATCCCAAGAATTTAATTTGAGAATATTGCATTGGTTTGGCAGTTTGAAGGTTTTTTTTTTTAAAGATATTCTATAAATAGAATAAATTATTTAGGATAACATTAATATGTTTTATCGCAGAAACAAATCCACCCAAAGAAGATAATTATTTACTGTGAACATACTCAAAACTCTCTTGCTTCATGACATTGGTCATTCTTCCTCTTCACCTGAGCTTCCCATTATGCCAAATTCCAACACATCTATCAGTGCATTAAAATAAAAAGGGAAGCAAAAGACTGCACAAAACTTTATCAACTGTGAAGCTACGTCAAATTTGTTCTATAAAGTTTATTCTACAAAGCTGGTTGGCTACTAGTTAAAATGGTAAAGACAGATTATATTTGTCAGCTATTGTAATAGGGAGGAGGGTCCAGTGTGAGCTGAAGGGGTAAGGGGAGACTTTCCCTGCCCTCTGAATGTTCACTGAGAAATCAACTGACAATTAAGGCAGATTAATAAGTGAAAGGACTTATGTACTGTACACATAGGGAGAAATCACAGAGTGATAAGCAGTTTTCCAAAGGAGTTCAGGTATCTTTATACTGGCCTTTGGAGGACGAATTGAGGAAAATAGGGCCCATGCCTAGGGAGGTTGCTAGAGTGGATGAATGGACAGAGGAGAAATATATTGACATAGATTAACATGGGAGAAAGGTATTTATGACCCAAATGATTTGGGCCAGATCTATCTACATTCCCAACCCTCATTTCCCAAATATTTTGAGATAACAGGAAGAGTAAAGGGGAATTAATTTTTTGTTAAAGCTATAAATTTTCAGCCGGGGAGTGGTGGTTCACTCCTGTAATCTCAACACTTTGGAAGGCTAAGGAGGGTGGCTTGCATGAACTCATGAGTTGGAGATCTGCCTGAGTAAGACCAAGACTCTGCCCCCCCCCCCAAAAAAAAAAAAAAATACCTGGGCGCTGGGGTGGGCACTTTTAATCCTAACTACTTGGGAGGCTTAGGCAAGAGGATTGCTTGAACCCAAGAGGTTGAGGTTGCTGTAAGCTATGATGCCATGACACTCAGGGGGAAAAAAGTAAGACTCTCTCTCTCTCACACACACACACACACACACACCCCTATGAATTTTCACATAAGGAATGCTTTTGCTGTGTCCTAAAGATTTTCATAGCTTGTATACCCTTTGCTATCCAATTCAAAGAATCTGAGAGCTGTGTTAGGGTTTTTTAGGTAGATTTACACTGGTGTAAATCTGTTGTATATAGTGCTATTCTGAGTATTTCATGTAGATATGGTATTACCAAATTCCTTCAGTGTTTGCTTTTCTGAAGAGGGTTTAATTTCTCTGTCTACTCTAATACTTAGTTTTGCAGGATACAAAATTCTATAGGTAGTTGTTCATTTTAAGTTGATTGAGGATGGGGCCCCAATTCCTTCTCACTTAAAAGATTTCCACTGAGGAGGCTGCAGTTAACCTGGTGGGTTCTCTTTTGTAGGTTATATGATGCTTTTATCCTGCTGCTTGCAGAATTTTCTCCTTCATTTTGACTTTGGATTGTGGAGCTGCTCAGGGTCTGGAAAGCAGATGCAGCAAAGAGCTGGTGCTTGCCAATCCCAGGTTTCTGCAACTGATCCCATTCTCTGCCTAAGGGTGAGGCTCTGCCTCTGTAGCTCCAGGGCCTCTTCTGGGCTTGCAACTCCACCCCTGAGACTCCAGAATTGTGCCTGGACCCCAAGAATCCACTCCTGAGTCCACACTACTACTGTTGGGTTATCAGAACCTCCCTGAAATAAATAATCAGAAGTAATTCTATCGGCAATCTTTGAACATTGAGATAGTGAATATATTGACTAGAAACAGGGACTCAGGAGACTTAGTCCTGACCATAGAATAAGAGTACCAATTGCATGTCCTTGGTACTAGGTAATGAGAATAGTTTATATTTATAAATGAGTTAAATCAGATAATACTTAAATGTATTATTTGGTAATATGAATTTAATTTTAAAAAAATTGATTAAGCAGACTTCTCTATATAAGAGCCTTTATTTAAAATAAATATTTTCCAGTATATGCCAGGCACTATTTTGGCAACAACTTCACGTAATTAATAATACTATCCTTGACCACAAGGAATAGGTTAATAAATGGGGTCAAGATACTCTCAGAACACAAAGAAATAATCACAATTCAAATTTCTGAGGGAATGCAGAATGGAGTAGAAATAATTCTTCTGGAGAACCTAAGAAATAATTTACAAAGAAAACTTGAATTAAGTCCTTAAAAAGTAGAATCTGTCTCAGTGCAAAAATGGTGGAAAACATGGGTGAACAAAAGGAAAAGAATTCTTATTAAAGGCTACAGAGATATGAAGAATTTATAGGGTATGGATTAGCAAAAATTTATGGAGAAAAGCCCATTTTTGCTTTTCTTATGCACATGGTGTAAAAGAATGTGACATCAATTTAAGATACTACATTTTCAAAAACTTTGCAAAGGCTTGCAGAATACAGTGTGCAGAAGTGAGTATTCAGTATTCAACTGAAACTTCAGTGATCAGCCATCGTGTAGAAAGACAACAAAATAGTGGCCCTTTTTTATGTATTTTATAATCCTGCAAAGACTCAGGCATGCTAAGGCTAAGATGGTGTGTGTTTTGTATTCTTATATTAGGTTCTGGCCAAGCTTTTTTGTTTACTGGGTATGAAAGAAAGTGAGGGACATAAATCTGAGAATGTAATCTGAAACCAGATTGCAAAAACCTTAAAATTCTTGCTGAGGAATTTGTAGATTACCCTGATCAATGTTGATGTTTATAAAAAGTGCTAGATTATAAGAAGCTGGCTCTGTGACATGCAGAGAAATGAGAACTAGAAAGCACAGTGAGCTGAGAGAAATATGAGAACTTAATGAAACATATTGATAAATTCCTATGTATAACAATATTTATTCAGTGAAAACATTTATCAAGTAAGAATTTACAAGGAGCCTTGTTATGACCAAGGCAGAGAAGAAGTTTAGCAAAGGTAATGAGAATCTACAGTCAAACCTAAACCAAGATGAAACAAATATCCTCCAGGCTGAGGCTGACGTATTCACCCACACAATGCCTTGCCTGCACAAGAAGAATGGAACTGTGCCTTTTATTTCCAAATTAGGTAGACTGAAACTCTCTTAGCCACAGGGCCATGTTCTGTGGGGAAAAAAAAAAAAAATTCCCAAAACAGACCCAGAGGTCCAGGAACAGAGACCAGCTCCCGTAAACGGCTGACTAGAATAAGACAGGAAAATAGCCCACAGAGAGCTGACCAAAATAACAGGGCAGGGCCCTCTTCCTACTACTCCGAAGTGTAGAGCGAGAGAGGGTGGAGGGAGAAATGTTTTACAACCAAGTCCTAGGCAGATTCTTTTTTCAGACCATGGTATTTTGGTGAATCACTGTCTGTCACTGATTAATGCTCACAAATTCAATTCTCAGTTGGGAATTAGCTAAGACTGTTTGCAAACCAAACTGAAATGCTTCAGGAATTCTTTCTCTTTTTGTTTTTTTGACACAGAGTCTCACCATGTTGCCCTTGGTAGAGTGCATGGCATCACAGCTCACAGCAGCCTCAAACTCTTGGGCCTAAGCAATTCTCTTGCCTCAGCTTCCCAAGTAGCTGGGACTACAGTCGCCTGCCACAATGCCCAGCTATCCTACTGGTGAAGGAGGTGAGGAAATTTCACCCCAAAATATGATTCCTTAGTATAAAGAATATTTTATTAAAGGCCATTTTGATCAGAAAGCACAGGCCTCTGTATAAAACCTGAGTAACCCGATTTCGAATCAGAAAAGGTTGCTGGCCTCCTTAACCCTAAGGTCACTTGGAGCACAATACCAGTCCCCCAGGTTAATTTACCAATCAATCTGTTTCCCTCCATCTACTCGTCCCTGCCCTAGCAACACTTGCTACATCTATACTTTCCAGTTTCTCTCCCTGTTCCCGTCTAAAAGACATCTTTAAAAGCCACTGACTATCACTGAGACTTTGGGAAATCATTCATATGATTCTGCCACGAGCATGGGATTTGGAAATAAACCTTGCTCTTATTAATCTACCATAGCTGTGACATGATCTTTTCAGCAAACCAACCTAGGGAAAAAGGGCAAGTTTCACCATGATCCCTTCAGTTTTACATAGGTAAAAGCCTCAAAGCCACTTTGTTGTCCTGAAAACCACAGCAGGAGGATTGAAACACAAGCTGGCACATGGTGAGATATTTTATTTACCAGGCACATGGTGAGACATTTTATTTACCATTCAGGCTCCCAGGCTTCCTCTCTGTGGGCTCTGGTTGAGCAGATGGTGTTGTGCCCAAGTCACGGGATCCCCCCACATATATCACCCAGAGACCAAGTCGGATGCAAAAGCAATAGGTTGTTTATTTACAAGCTCAAGCCTGGGCTTCCTGGTCTTGGCACAGCAGGAGAGCAGAGAAGCCCTGATCTTGAAAAGGAGGGAGGTTTTTAAGGGTACAGAAGGGAAAAGAAAAGGGAGGGGGTGTGAGGTGAGCCACTGGGGTGAGCTGATAGGGGATCTAGGGGACTGAGCAGTATTTGTCCTTGGCTGTCTGGGAGAGTGTTGCTATCGCTCAGAGCAGAGGTTGTGCAAGGGCGCAGATTATGGGGCAAGGATGGGGGGCGGAGGAGGAAGCAGGTTGCCTAACACCTTTGGTATGCAGCTGCAAAATGAAGACTGAGGGACAAGATGAAGTTAGTTTTAAAAGAATGGAGTTAACTTGGTTCTTATGGTAAAAGATCTTTGTTCTTTCCTTATTTAAGATTGATTAAAAGAAATGTTTTCTTGGTGACTAGACTTGTAAGCAACTCTGGTATTGATATTTTTTTTCAGGTACCTTGTGGTGTATGAATATTCACATTGTTTGATTCCATCTCCTCTCAGAAATAGCTTTTATTGTTATTGTTTTCCATGGTTGTTTTTGTTCTGTGTGAGGTTTCCTTCTTGTCCTGTTTTATGTCTCTGAGCTTGGCTTTGTAACTGAATGGGAATTCTCTCCTTGGTCTCTGCCATCCAGAGGGCATGTTTTATCAGGAACATGTCAAGTGGCCAGTCTTGAAAGACTGAGAGTCTGGGAAGATTCTAAGCTGCACACTCTGTACCAAAAGTGTCAAACTCTGAGGAGTGAGTCTTTTATCATTGTCTATTCTAACATAAATCTATTTCTGAGAATGAAGTTTTGGGGAATTTTGGAAATAGCATTTTCTATGAAGAGGCATTGGGCCTTATTAAAAGGCATTGGATTAAGTCACCTTTAGAACAAATATACCATAGAAAATTCTAACTATAAGTGGCCAGAAGATAGATCCTTTAAACTACAAAAACAAATTAATTAAAAAAAAATTTTAGAGAGCTCTCATACTGAGCAATTGCCTTATTTATGTGTATGGGAAGATCAACTAGAAAGAAAAACAGCAGCATTATGGCTAGCCTTATAAAAACTACCCCCTACCCCAAATTAAAGAGCAGAAATCTGAATTACAACAAAAGTTACTGTCTCCACCTTAAAACCCCCTCCAACTTATAATCCTTTCTATCCTCAATTACCTGTCCCTGATCCCCCAGAAGATCCTTTACATGATAGGCAGGACCTCAGTTCCCCCCTTTCACAAGGCAAATCAATTGTGTGAGTGGCCCCTGTCCATACCCCTGTGGTTTTTACCCTATCCGTGACCCCATTTAGTCCATCTGTAACATGTTTGTGGTTTTTCTGAGAGAAAGAAAGAAGAAACACATATGGGAAACCCATCCCATTAGGAATGGTGCTTTTAGCATTTTAAGAAAGGGTACAGGAGACTATGCGGTAATTATGTGTCCAGAGAGATTGAGAACTGTGCGTAAGCAGAAATAACTCAGATGCCTTATTTTTCAGGCCATTGTGCTATCCTTTGAGATAAAATCAGTTTTAAACCTATTATTAATGTTCAAATATTCAAAAATTATAAAACTGCCACCTCTGCAATATTTCTAAATTTACTAGATACTACTGAAAGGTTATGTTCTTGATTTTAAGCCTCTGAATTCTATAAGACCTAAGTGCAAATTCTCCATACTTCAACTGCAGGGCACAGTTTAGCCCTCATGGTCACTTCTTCCCTGGTACGACATTTCCCCCTGACTATTCTAAGAAAAACTGAATGTTCTGGTTTCCTATTTTCTGCCTCAAACTCTACACCTAATAAATGAATTAAAGACACAGGTCCTGACCTTTGTGGCCACATGAGACTTGGGGAAACAATGAAAAGACATCGGAAAGGAAGCCAGTTTTGTTACCGAAATTTCTTTCTTCAATGAATCCTTAGTCTCAGGGATTCAAGAAGTGATTCTATGGGCCACAGATCAGTAATAAAATGGAGTTTTGTTGGACACAAGGGCATGCAGAGGGAATGGAAAGTGCCAGAACTTCTGGCATGGGGGAAGAGACCTAAGGGAAATTTTGGCCTGGACTTAGTAGAAGAGATAACACCTTTATAAATTTAGTAAGTGTTAGGTAATTGCCCCAGAGAAAGGCCCTCCACCAGAAAAGCCCCTTCCTACTTTCTACAGACCAAGATTAGCTGTTTCACTCTTAAAATTACAGCTACCCACTGAAAATTTCAAACTTATGGCCTGCCCCTAACGACTCTTCTGGCCAGAGCAGTAACTCCTTATTGACTATTCTACCATCCCATCACCATTCTAAGACTTCCCCTAACCGAACCTATATAGGTCTCTCTGGCACACACATGCTCTTTCTCTCTCCCCTCCTCTCTCACCCTCTCTCCTCCTCTCTCTCTCTCTCAGTCTCCCCTCTCTCTCTCTTCCCCCCCCTCTCTTCTTTTCTCTCCTCCTTGGTGCTGCTCTGCAGCATCCCTCCCTCGCCAATAAAAACCTTTCCTACAAGCCTTGGTGGTCTGTGAGATCTCTTCCGGTTGAGTGGCCCCCTTTCATCTGGCGTCAGAAGTGGGACGTAAATAGGGAATGCTCCCAAAGGTAACTTCTATTTTTTCCATGGGGTTTTAACTCCTGGGGGCTCCCTATCCTCTTCTCACACTCCCGGCGCTTACCACTGCATCAGCTTGTGTCTATCCACCAAGGCACTCTAACCAGCACTCAATGTCAGCCTCATCCAGACTTGGTGAGTACCCCTATTGGAGCAAGTTTTCCCTAATCATGGGCTGGGTTGCTCACATTCCTGGCAATTCACCTGTTTCTCGAGGCTTGAGTTTCCTATTCCCATTGACCTTGCGTGGCTTAGCCCAGAGCTTCCATGCCTTTCCATGAAAATTCCTGGTGCCAGGTCTCAAGCTCTCTTCAGCCCCAACGGTCTGACACTGCTCTAGGGCCCAGTGATGACTGGCCTAGACTGTGTTCTTGTTTTCTTGGCCAGCAACAAAGCAGGAGATGTTCGCCATTCTATCCCACCTAACTCCCCCTTGGGGTGCTTATTACACCACCTGGTAGAATTAGGAAACTCTCTACCCAGGTTTAACCACTTTATTTAATTTTTCTTTAATTCAAGACTTATATAACTATTGTAAGCACCTTGGCAAATAAAGCAAGGTCCCCTATGTTCAGGACTTCTCATATCTTAGAACCAAGCCTAATTTATGTTTGAATAATTCCAAAATTCTTGTAACAAAGAGCTCTTCTACTCTCTATCTCCCTAAACCAAACCCATTTAATCTGGCAGATGAACCTCCATGATGCAAGTGGCCACCAGTTCCAAAACCAGAATAATTCTTGTTCTGTCCCCGCCATATTCGACTCCTCCCTCAACCACACAGTTATCTTCACCCTCTGTCCCTCCTACTTCCCCATCAACCAATCTGAGCTTGTCTCCTAACTCCTCCCCTGCAACTAGCCCTCAGGGTTCTTCTTTTTGGTCTCTCAGTCCACTTCTGGCTACTCCAAGAAACACTTCCAGACCTCTTTACTCCTTTCTTCCTCCAGCTCCTCCATATAATGATCCTACAGTGCCACTGTGTAACAGTGTATTACTATGTCCTATCAACTTACCTGACATAATGTTTTTATTATTTTAGCCAATACCCTAACCTCTAACAAGTACAAACGAGTGTGGAAGAGGGCAAAAGAGGCAGCAAATCAAATTCATATGTCAAACAATGAGCATCCTACAGGTAACGCTGCAGTCCCTAACTCCCAGGCAAATTAGAATTATAATAATAATGCTAAAAAAAAAAAGTAGAAACATTTTTATTACCTGGATTCTCAATTATAGTAAATTACGGGAAATCATACAATGTAAGTTTAAAAATCCTTCAGCTTTCCTCCAATGCCTTATCAAGGCTTTTATTAAATATACTAACTTAGATCCTAAAACAATAGATGGGAAAAACATTCTCATAACTTATTTCTTTAACCAAAGTTACCCCGACATCAAATTTAAGCTAAAGCACTTGGAGCACGGACCCCTGACACACAAGGCTGTAATCTTAGACACAGCCTTTAAAATTTACACAAAATGAGATGATGTTTTCCGAAGGGAAAATAAAAAAATATCAAACCCAAAATTATCAAATGCTAGCTCAAAACATTGCAAACAGTGTCACCGAAGCCATCATTCCTAACCTGCCTAAGTCATCGGGGCGAAAGGCACTCAACCACCAGGACCATGCCACAAATGCGGTGAAGACCACTGGATACAATGTTGCTCTAATCCTAGGCCTCCTGCCAGGGCCATACCCTCTCTGCAAAAGAAAGGGCCATTGGAGGCTGACTGCCCCTTAGCCCAGAGAGGACATGGGGCCAGCCAACCTGCGGCACCTACAGCAGACTTGTTAGGGCTTGCCTCTTCTGAAGACTAATGGGACACTGCCTTCTTTCACCCAACGAAGATCACCTCTATGGAGCCAAGAGTAACCCTCATGATGGCAGGTAGGATGGTCACCTTTCTATTACACACAGGAGCTAGCTTCTCAGTTCTTAAAGAGTTCAGTTGTCCTACCTCCCTGTTGCCCACCTCTATTGTCGGGGTACAGGGTTTTTCCCACCATCCACATCAAACTACTTTTTTACACTGCATGATTGGCAATTTCTCATTTATATAATTCCTTTTTTGTGTTGTCTTCCTGTCCAATTCCCCTTCTGGGACATGACATACTTTCCAAATTAGGTACCACCCTCACTTTTAATCTTAAATTGATAGATGCCGACCAATCTCCTTCTCTCTCACTCTGCCTCATCCTTTCCCAAGCCATCAAAGACCTGTCGCCCTGGCCCATTCCACCAGAGCAAGTAAATCCTAAAATTTGGGATACTAAAACCCCCTCAATTGCCTCCTGCTCTCTAATTCTTATTAAACTAAAAAACCCTCTATTTTTCCTTCTCAATGTCAATATCTACTTCCCAATCTAGTCTCCTAAAACTTCAATGTATTATACAGAATCTACTAAAAAAGAAAAAAAAGGGGGGGAGGGGGGATTTACAACCTGCCCACTCACCATACAATATCCCCATATTCCTCCAGGGATTTCATGACAGCTCCCACTTATTTGGCCAGATATTATCACAAGACCTCCAATCCTATGATCCTTCTTCTTCAACCTTAGTTCAGTATGTCAATAATCTCCTTCTCTATAATCCCATTTTACGTGACTCTAAGCAATTAACAAACCTAATAGCACCTATTGCTTAATACAAGATCTAAGACTCATCAACTCTGCAATCATCCCTATACACCCAGTAGTTCCTAATTCATACACCCTCCTATCAACCATTTCAACTCAAACCACTTATTTCTCCATGCTAGACCTCAAAGATGCCTTCTTCTCAATTCCCTTATACCCTAATTGCCAGAACCTATTTGCCTTCACATAGACTGACCCTACTTCTCAGACTTCTTCCCAACTTACTTAAACTGTACTCCCCCAGGGATTTCGTGACAGCTCCCACTTATTTGGCCAGACATTATCACGAGACCTCCAATCCTATGATCCTTCTTCTTCAACCTTAGTTCAGTATGTCAATAATCTCCTTCCCTATAATCCCACCTTACGTGACTCTAAGCAAAACACCTATTCCCTCCTTAATTTCCTTGCAAATAGGGGATATCAGATCTCTCCCTCAAAAGTTCAATTATTCCAACAGAAATTCACTTACCTGAATGCCCTTTTGTCCCTAGAAAAAGCCTTCTTCACAACTTTTCTCTACCCACTACAAAACAAGAACTCCTCTCTCCTTTTTAGAGTTACCTGGATACCTCAGAGCATGGATTCCCAACTTTTCTCTCCTAACTGCTCCTTTATATAATGCTACTCGAAGTAACCCTCATAAGCCTCTCTTAACCTTCATTTCCACTTCTTTTAAATCTCTATAGCGTGCTTTATTAGAAGCTCCAGCCCTCCACTTTCCGAATCTTTCTCGCCATTTCCTCCTATGTATTACAAAAAAAGTATATTTTCTCTTGGTGTACTTGAACATCAGGTAGGCCCCACCTTTACTCCAGTTACTTATCTCTCAAAACAGATCACACTGTTCAAGGTTAAACCCCTTATCTCAAGACATTGGCAGCCACAATTACTCTAATACAAAAAAATCAAAGAAACTCACTTTTAGTTCCCCTACTACTGTCTTATCCCCTCATTCTCTATCTGATCTTTTGACAAACAAAAATCTTCAAACCCTACCACCATGCCACATTCTTAACCTTCAAACCCCTCTTATCTGACCCATCATTATCTTTTAACACATATCCACACTTAATCCTACATCCCTCTTACCTACTCCCTCTGACTCATCACCCACCCACAATTACCTTCAAACACTAGACACTCTTCTCCCTTGCCTCTCCAACACACAAGAAGGACCTCTTAACTCTCACTTTATTATCAAACTACTAAAAGCTTCTAAATTACCTAAAACTATAAGCATTGTCCATTGCCATTCACATCAATCTAACCACTCACCTATATCAAAGAATAACAACTAAGCCCACTGTACAGCATGTATGGCTGCTCTCCAATGCTCATCTCCTGACACCTCCTTTCACCTCCTGCTTGTTTCTATTCCTATTACTGCTACAGTAAAAGAAAATGAATCAACTTCCCACTTGTGACCTCCTCATCTAACTCCACAAGTTATTTCACCCCAACTCTCAAACTTTACTACAATTTCTCAAAGCTTTCTTTCCTCTCTCACAGACAGATTCAGAATTTCTAATTCAATTTACATCATCCTATGAGATCTGCCAGCACCCCAACTCACAAAGTCTTGCCTCCCACACTTTCCAACTCATCAGACTAGAAAACTTCTTCCTGAAACAAACAACTTAATTTCATACACATAACTAAGATCAAATGTTATAAATATCTCTTACTATTAATAGATACCTTCTCAAATTAAATTAAAGCCTTTCCTACTACAAATAAGAGGATTACCACTATTACCTCTATCATACTCAAAAACATTATTACCCACCTTGAGAACCCCTGTTCTTTATAATCCAACAATAAATCTAAATTCACATCCATCATTTCTTAAAATTTAACCAAAGCCTTAGATATCCCATAGCACTTCCATATGCCTTTCCATCCTCAATCTTCAGAGAAAGTTAAAAAGTCTCTTTACACACTAAACTTCAGGCTGCCCTAATCATAATTCCTAACATTTTGTCTTTCAACCTTTCAAACCCTACATCTCTTAACAACTTGCATGCATGAAACTAAACCTTTTGTGCCCTCAATCAAGTCATCCAGTCATACCCACTTTACTTAAACTTTATCAGCACCACTCCCCTATAGGGTCTGAACCCATCAAAGTGCTCTAATATAGTCACTTTCCCTTCCAAACAAAAAAAAAAAGAAGTTACACAGAAAGTGCCATCCTTCCTTCCAGTTTCTCTGTGAGAAAAATTATACTGAATTCCTCCTGTCCACATTCACAGTCTCTGTTCTGTAATTATGTTACTACTGAATTTTAAAATTATCACAGAAGATAAATCTGTTTCAGTGCCTCCTCTTTCTCTCTATCCACCCATGTAAAATGAACTGCCCAAGTTGCCGCACTTCCCTTACTAACAACAGTGAAAATCACAGCTAACATAGACACAGGAACAGCTAACATTTCCTACTCAATACTCGTTTTATTCAAACTCAACTTTCAAAGTTGTCTCAACAGGTAACTACTCAATGAATGCTCCAAACCTACACTCCAGATACAGCTCCCAACCTACAACAAAAAGAAAATGTTCTTCGTGAATGGGCTACACTTTACTCCAGGCCACAAGACCTAAACAGTCACTGCTATAAGGGCAGTGGAAGAAAAAAAAAAGAAAAATATCCTTCCAGCAAAAAGATCATAATCGTCCTCTAGTTGGCCAATTAAAACTATGAGCCCCTCTGAGCAGGAAGAAACTATAGAAGAGAGAACTCCATGTCCCCTAACCTAAGGCCAACCCCCTATTTTTAACATATCAGGAAGGGAGGAATGTTAGGTAATTGTCCCAGAGAAAGCCCCTCCCCCAGAAAAGCCCCTTCCTACTTTCTACAGACCAAGATTAGCTGTCTCACTCTTAAAGTTACAGCTACCTGCTGAAAATTTCAAACTTATGGCCTGCCCCTAACAGCTCTTTCAGCCAGAGCAGTAACTCCTTATTGGCTGTTCTACCATCTCATCCCCATTCTAAGACTGCCCCTAACTGAACCTATATAGCTCTCTCTCGTGCGTGCACTCTCTCTCTCACCTCCTCTCTCGCTCTCTCTCTTCCCTCTCTCTCTCTCTCTCTCAGTCTCCCCTCTCTTTCTTTCCTTTTTCTCTCTTTTCTACCTCCCCCTTCTTTTCCCTCTTCCTTAGAGCTGCTCTGCAGCATCCCTCCCTCATCAATAAAAAACTTTTGTACAAGCCTTGGTGGTCTGTGAGATCTTAGTCAGTCAAATGCCCCCCTTTCAGTAAGTGTTTTAGCAAATAAATAAATGCAGTCCCCCCTCCTAGGAAAAATTGTTAGGTCTTTGTAGTCCTCCACCAAAAGAATTAAAATATGTACTTCCTATTCAAGGTAAACTCTCCCAGGAATGTTTCAAACTACTCTATTTATAATCTTACTAGAGTTCAGGAAGGATGGCCTTAGAGAAGACAATCTGTGCTTGGGAAAAAAAAAAAAAAAAAAAGGAGAGTCCCTGTCTAGCCCTGAGTGGGAAAATTTGGTATCAATGTTATAGACCATAAATTGCCTCTCATTTGTAAAATGTAATAATTTGGTTGTTTAATTTGTTTAGGAAACTGAGTCTTTATCAAAGAATAAGGTTATTGCCTTTCAAAGCTTCTAATTATCAGTTTAGCCAAGTGAATAATTAACTTTATAGTAAACTGATCCTATTTTGTGAAAAATGTTTTGTTTTGTTGTTAAAGTAAGAAAAATTAGACAGAAAGGAAAATGGCATTGTGTAACAAAAGAATCTTGTGTGGTAAATCTTGTGCTCAAACAGAATAGTTATTTAAGAAAGTAATAGGGCAATCCAGAAAGTTTAAATGTTTGTAAATTGTTCAAGATTAAGTAAGATTCATAAAAGGAAATTTATAAAGGAATTTGCATGTGATTTGTTAACTATTCAATATTGCCTTTACAATCTTTTAACCTATAATGTTGTTTAAACAAATGTTTTAAGCCTTTGATATTTGACAAACCTCCAAAATAAAAACTTTAAATTTGATCTTTTGAAATATTAAACCACTAAAAGTCTAAGAAAAACATTAGGCTTATTTAGTATACTAAAAATGTATAGGAAATATCATCAAATATGAAATGGTGGTTAATTTTGTGTAAATTATGTTTATACATATGTTCTAGTATTATAAAGTATTAATCGGTAATAATTTTAATTCATCTCAGAAAGTGTTTTTGTAACTGGCTGTGACTTTAGAGATTAAATACCATTCGACTAGAAACAAACTTCCAGGACTTTAATTAAAAAGCTATCATGTCCATGAGTATTGTGAAGGAGCTAAAGAAATTTCACCCCAAAATATGATTCCTTGGTATAAAGAATATTTTCACCAAAAAGCCATTTTTGATTAGAAAGCATCAGCCTCTCCTCTATAAAACCTGAGTAACCTGATTTAGAATCAGAAAAGGGACTTCTGGACTCCTTAGCACATGCTAATAGACCTGGCTCTAGGGTCATTCAAACCACAATACCTGTCTCTCAGGTTAATTTACTAATCAATCTGTTTCTCTCCATCTACCCATCCCCCCTTAGCAACCACTTGCTGCATGTATACTTTTCAGTTTCTCTCCCCTCTCCCTTATGGAAGGCATCTTTAAAAGCCACTGATTATCACTGAAACTTTGGGAAAATCACTCTTGTGGTTCCCCCCATGCACATGGTATTTGGAAAGAAATCTTTCTCTTATTAATCTACTATAACTATGAGTTGATCTTTTTGTGAACCAACCTAGGGGAAAAGAGCAAGTTTCCCTGGGACTCCCCTTCAGTTGCTAACCCAAATCCGAACAAAATAGAAATCTGTTACATGGAACCAAGCTGACTGTTGTAATTTTTTGTTTGAAAAACTGCTAATTCTTTCTATGTTCTGTTTTCCAGAAGTCAAGAAAACTATTTTCTGTCTCTTGAGCTATTTATAGCATTCCTCAATGTATATGCTTACAGTCAGAATCTGAAACATTTATTTTTTTCTCTTGCCTTATTTTCTCCAGAATTTAAAGTTGAAAACCATTTATAAGTCTTCTTAATTTCTAATAATACAATTATTTGCATAAGTTCAATAAGAACCTGTTTTGTTCTATAGGACATAATGAATGCACTAGTTATTTGACCAAGGCTTTGACTGGAATAGCACTTTCAGAGATGTCCAGATACCATTAAGGAATTAAGATGAACTTTATAAGGCCAATTAAAAAAAGCCCATTGGAAGGACTGGCCAAATAAATACCTCACCAATAACATTTCCTGATCAGTTGTGAGTAAAGTTTACTTTCTAACAGGTCCAGGAATTGAAATGTGCTTGGGGACCTCAAGAGAAGAGGAACTTACCCAATGCATATAGGCACATAATGGCACAGATGAAACCTGGGCTTGTGGAAGGCTTTCAAGTCTAACCTGAAATTCCTTATAAAAAGTTCCAGCAAAGCCAATTTTAAAAGGAAGGAAAGCTAGATGATTAATAATTATTTTTACTGCACTTTCTGCAAATAATTAAACCCAACATACTGAAAGTACAGTTTATTTTGGCAATTGAATTAGTTCTACTATAATTTATTTTTAGTATAGTGAGAAATTAGAGAAAAAATAGTTCAAAAGAAAAAAAAAAAGCTATGACCTACTTGTATTAGATTCCAGCTTTATCTGCAATGCCAGCTCATCAAATAAAACATAGCTGTTTTACTAAACTGATCTATTAAGTGGGACTAAGAGACAGACAAAAGAATATAAAATTATATACAGTAGTTACATTTACTCTGAAGTCGTAAGGCTCAACTGTAAGAATGGAAAATTTTAGCTGGCCCTAGACCAGGCATGTTACAAGGTGTCTACCTCACATGAGCCCCCTGTTCCAGGAAATGGCCCGCCCAGGGCTCCAGAGAGCCCCATGTTCCAGGAAAAGACCCGTCCAGGGCTCCAGATGGTCACGATAGGGCTGGGGCAGCAGTTCTGAGAAAAACGAATACAAGGAATTATTCT
>CAUYPK010165233.1:0-20132 GCA_963574355.1 Loris lydekkerianus | reverse complement strand
GTTATTTATAAATTTTTACAAACAATATACTCAGCCTAATTTTTTTTTTTTTTTTGTTTTTTTTTTGTTTGTTTTGTTTTTTTTTTTTGGTAGTTTTTGGCCAGGGCTGAGTTTGAACCTGCCACCTCTGGCATATGGGGCCAGTGCCCTACTCCTTTGAGCCACAGGCGCCACCCCCCAAGCTAAGTTTTTTAAGCCATCTAATGTAAACAACAGAAATAAAGTTCAAGAATAGGATAAACACAGCAGGATTTTGTTATTTTATATATATATTTATTATATATATATTTATTTATTTATTTATTTTACAGTATAGATATTAGCAAGAGCCCCTCTGAAGAATTAATAACAAGAGGTGAAGATTTGCAAATAACCATATTTGCTGATAGCAAAAGAAGATAAAGAAAATTTAGTCACAGGCGGCGCCTGTGGCTCAAATGAGTGGAGTACTGGCCCCATATACCAGAGGTGGCGGGTTCAAACCTGGCCCTGGCCAAAAAACCTGCAAAAAGAAAAAAAAGAAGAAAAGAAAAGTTAGTCACCACTCACACTTAAAACTGGTCCTTATAAATTTTCACAGGAGGCAAATTATACTGCAGGCAGCATGCAATCTCTCAATAAATATATCCAAGAATCTTGTAAAATATCTATTAAAAATGAAGAGAAAAGACCAGCGCAGTGGCTCATGCCTGTAATCCTAGCACTCTGGGAGGCCAAGGCAGGAGGATTGCTTTAGCTCATGGGTTCAAGACCAGCCTGAGCCAAAGCAAGACCCTGTCTCTAAAAATAGCCAGGCATTGTGGCAGGTACCTGTAGTCCTGACTACTTGGGAGGCTGAGACAAGAGAATCGCTTGAGCCCAAGAGTTTGAGGTTGCTGTGAACTATGACAGCATAGCACTCTACTGAGGGTGCCAAAGTGAGACTCTGTCTCAAAAAAAAGAAAGAAAGAAAGAAAGAAAGAAAGAAAGAAAGAAAGAAAGAAAGAAAGAAAGAAAAAAAGACAGAAAGAAACTTTGTAAGTTAGTATGGTTACAATTATTGACAACAGAATAAAAGTCTAAACAACCCAGTCTGCCTCTCCTTGGCTACAATAGTAACAATACATAAACAAATTTTTCTCTTATAGAAAAGGTAGTGTAATTTACATGGCCAGTTTGTAAGAAAACACTGAATTAATTCATTCCTCAGGTAAAACCTACTACAACCAAATAAATCAAGCAAAGCATTATGTTCATAATCCTCCCACTAAAATAAAGGGAAAAAAATCCCTATAGAAACTTCCTTGTAAATATCTTCATTGTAATAAGATTTTAAGCATATTAAATTCTCTTTTTAAAAATAGCAAAATAGGGTGATTAATCTATGATCTGATGATGTTACAGTAGAGATGAAAATAGATTCAAACCTTACGTCGATACATAATTAACAGTTTATATTCATTTGTTTAGCAAGAATATATTAGGAGGGTGTGGTTATACTAACCTTATTTTCTAACTCAAAAATTAAATGCCAGGGTATGATTTATAAAAGTATTTTTAACTTACAAATACATTCAAATTATATCCTAATTACTTGTACATTTAATGAGTCACCTATAAGCTACCAGACCCTAGCTACAAGGTTACTGTAGCTACTGTAGCTACAAGGTTATCTGGAATACCTCTTTCTTAGAACCATATACAGATACTCTGGCTACCAGTAATATCTAGTCTAATGCCTGATGATTCAAATATTATGAAACATAACAAAGGCTTTTTGTCATTACTTCAGCAACTGAAGCCTGGGAAAGCCTAAAGTAGAAAACTATATTGGAGGGAGAGGTGTAGTCTTTAGGGAAAAAACCTTTCAAAGTATTCTGGGTTCTGAAAGGACTTGTCTAAAGATTTTTATAAGGGATGTGTGAACATTTAATTTTAGTTAGTTCTGACTTAAAAAGCACTTATTTTTAATTATTTAACTAATTATAGCTACAGTATATCTACTAACCTCTGAATCTCATGGAGTATGTTGAATATATTGTGGTTAATTAAAACAGAAACTTCTTTCCTGAACCTACCACCCTGTTGTTAGATCTGTCTGTTAAATGCTCATCCTGCCTTTCCCCTTCAAAATACTGAGAACACATATAATTCCTTGTTCTACAAATACTTGCTTCTACTATTTGTTAACTCCAAAGGTGAGATTATTTGTCTTTTTCACTGCTAAATCTCTAACCTTTAATTCAATAACATGGTGTATTGAATGAATGAATGAAGGAGGCTACTGCAATACAAGATTTCGTTTTCCATTGTTTCCCCTTACCCAAGATTTCATTTTCCATCGTTTCAGTTACCCATAGTCAATCACAGTCTGAAAATACATATCACATGGAAAATTCCAAAAATAAGCAATTCATAAGTTTTCAATCATGTGCCATTCTGATTTTGGTGATGAAATCACAAGCTGTCCTCCCTGAGAAGTAAATCATCCATTTGTCCAGTTCATTTGTACAGTACATATGCTACCCACTTCACCCTCCCAGAGTGCTAGGATCACAGGTGTGAGCCACCATGCCTGGCCCAACTTAATTGTTTTTTAAGGCAATTACTTTGAAACTGGGAAGAAAGGAAAAAGACAAGTATAGCAATATTAATCATAAAAGCACTTTAGTAAAAAGAGATAAAATGGCAAAAAAGTTTTCTAATTCAAACACTGAATCTTATTTTCAGTAAAAATCTTAATCCTCAGTTAAAAAGTAATGATTCTTAAAACATGGTTGGGTTAAATCTTGACATCTTACCAAAGGGAGCAAAGAAGTTACAATCTCCCACTCTTCAAGAGACACTATTGCATCCCAGATTCTTTTTAAAGAACATTTATTTATTCCCCCCACCCCCACCTTGGGAAGCTTGAAGTGAAAACAAATTCTTATAATACAATACGAAACAGGTATGAATATCTCAAAACATCAAGGATTTTTTATACAAAGGTATTTAAAGGGCCAGGCATGGTGGCTCATGCCTATAATCCCAGCATTCTGGGAGGCTGAGGTAGGAAGATCACCTGAGCTCACGAGTTGGAGACCAGCCTGAGCTAGAACAAGACCCCATCTCTAAAAACAGCTGGGCATCCCAGCTACTCGGGAGGCTGAGGCAAGAGGATTGCTTGAGCCCAGGAGTTTGAGGTTGCTATGAGCTGTGACAGCACAGCACTCTACCAAGGATAACAAAGTAAGACTCTGTCTCCAAAAAAAAAAGGTAATTAAAAAGTATTATAGGACGCAGCACCTGTGGCTCAAAGGAGCAGGGCGCCGGCCCCATATGCTGGAGGTGGTGGGTTCAAACCCAGCCCTGGCCAAAAACTGCAAAAAAAAAAAGGAAAAAAAGTATCATAGGAAAAATGTCAAAACATTCACAAAAGTTTCAAAGTATTATACATGTTCAATTAATTATCAAAAGAATGTTTTATTTAAAATTCATATAACAAATGAAAATATACTTAAAAGTCTGCTTAAAGATCATCTGCTTAAGCAAAAAATTAAAAATAAAAAATTTCTGGCTGGGCATAATCACTAATGCCTGTAATCCTAGCACTCTGGGAGGCCTTGCTGGGTGGATAGTTTGAGCTCAGAAGTTTGAGGCCAGCCTGAGCAAGAGTGAGACTCTTATCTCTACTAAAATTAGAAAAACTAGCCAAGCGTTGTAGCAGGCACCTGTAGTCTCATTACTTGGGAAGCTGAGGGAAGAGGATCACTTGAGCCCAGGAGTTTTGAGATTGCTGTGAACTATGACAATGCCAGGACACTCTACCCAGGGTAAGAGAGTCAGAGTCTGTCTCAAAAAGAAATTAAATCACCTGCTTAAAAGATGAAATTTTATGGCAAAATTGACATTCCTATTATGTAAATTGGAAAATTTCAATCTGTATTTTAAACCTATAATCAAGGATAACCAGACTTTAATAAATCAGAAACTGATTTATTGAGCAGTAATACCTGTTATTCTTATGCTTAAAATTTAGTTCTAAAAAACTCAACCTTTTCATATGAATTTAAAGGCTCTAATAAAATATACAAGTATTATATTAACCTGAAAGCACTCAGTATTTTCATTGCAAAAAGTTCTTCCCCACTGGGAAAAAATTCCCACTACCTTCATTATTGTTACAATATGCTTGATGACAAAAAACAGATGACAAGGAAGTAAAACTACATAAAATGTGTTAAATAGCTATAAATACTGACAACATCCTGCAATATTACTAATCAAATAAACAGAAAGAGTTCCAGCTATATTTTGAATATTTCTCAAAAATCTCAAAAAGAGCAAAAAATTATACACGACAAGATTCATTTGGAGTAATATGCCCTCAAAGTGATTTTCCATATATCTATAAATGATAGATAGGAGTTATTTTTCTTATAGAAGTTATTTTTTTAGTGGGGGAGGAAGCAAGCTATAATTTCTATTAAATTTTTTTTTTTTTTTGAGACAGTGTCTCCTTTTGTTGTTTATAGCAGAGTGTCGTGGCATCATAGCTCAAAGCAACCTCAAACTCTTGGGCTCAATCAGTTCTCTTGCCTCAGTCTCCCAAGTAGCTGGGACTACAGGTGCCTCCCACAATGCCCAGCTATTTTTAGAGTCAGTGGTCTCACTCTTGCTCAAGCTGGTCTCTAAGTCCTGAGTTCAGGCAATCCACCAGCCTTGGCCTCCTAGAGTGTTAGGATTACAGATGGGAGCCACCACACCTGGCCTATTTTCAATTAGTTTTCAAGGACTATTTTATTTTACAAGTCAGTAAAGCCCCTGCTAGCTCAAAAATGGTCATTAAACACTTCCCCTTATTATAAAGTTTTTTTCAAGTACATTTATATCTCCCAGATTCTGAGAATTAGAATCTGAAAATAGCTGGGTTGGTTTCAGCTTAGGATCTCTCAAGAGTAGCAATTAAGTTTTCATATGTATATATTACTTTTTTCTTTTTCTTAGAGACAGGGTCTTGCTCTATTGCCCAGGCAGTGGGCAGTGGCACAATCACAGTTCACTGCACCCTGGAGCTCCTGGGTTTAAGCAATCCTCTGGCTTCAGTCTCTGGAGTAGCTGGGACTACAGGTGCACACCACTATACTCAGATAATTTTTAAACTTTTTGTAGAGACAGGGTCTCACTATGTTACCCAGGCTGCTCTCAAACTCCTAGCCTCAAGTGATGTTCCTGCCTCAGCCTCCCCAAGTACATATACATTACTTTTTAAAGTTATAAAGCGAATAAAGAATTACCTGCCCCCTATCAAAATGAAGTTTAAACTCCATAATCACAGCTAACTCAACTCTGTAATATTCATTACCTTGAAAAACTAACAACCTATCACTGTCACATTTTTAGCACACTCTTTAGATGTAAAATACTCCTGAAAATTGTCTAAATTATACAAACTTCACTTCTAACATTATATTTAAAGATATGTGAAGCCCTACATAATCAAGTTCAATTTGCTTAAGCAAAGGAGCTCTAACCTCCTGAAGATTTCCTGAGGTATTTAAAAAAATCAGTATTTGGGGGCAGTGCCTGTGGCTCAACGGAGTAGGGCGCCAGCCCCATATGCTGGAGGTGGTGGGTTCAAACCCAGCCCTGGCCAAAAACTGCAAAAAAAAGAAAAAGAAAAAGAAAAAGAAAAAAAAAATCAGTATTTAAAAGAAAGTCAAAAGAAGACACAAAAAGCTGAAGTCATATATCATACAATAGAGAATTCACTGAATTATCTCTTAACCATAGTACAAGATAATGAGCAAGATATATTATTAGTAGTCATCTCCCTACCAATGATCAAATTTGTTTCAATTTGACATTATATATTTTAAATAAAACTATAAATTTTAACTTATGCCTAAAAATGGAAGAGGAAAAAGTATTTGCTAACCTATCATAAAGGAAAAATGTTAGAGAAACTTTCCTTCAGAATCAGGTTCAAATATCCTTTTTAATTCCTTGATAAAAATGTATCACACAGGAAAGCACAGGCTTCTAAATTAAAAGATGCCTTTCAATATATTTTCAGTTTGAACAGATAAATACCATCCAAGTCCAAAAACTTATTATATGAAAAACTTGTATAATGAAGACAAATTATTCAAAATTAGTCATATTAAGCTACATTTGTCATCATTATTGCTTCTTTTTTAAAAAATAAAGAAAGGAAGGCAATACATAGTATTCAATTCCCTCAATATTTAAAAATCATTCTCTCCTCCCACACACACACAAATAAACATTATTATATTGCCTTTAGCCAAAAGTACCGTAAATAGCAGACACATCTTGGTGGCCTATCCTGGTAAATCAGTATTTAGATACCAATACAACTGTAATTAATGGTTCAGAATCACGGTAACAATACACAGAGTAGATCCTGTGTGTATACAAGTGCTCATTCATAACATGACCCCTATACACACAGAAAACTCAATTCCTATTGAATAACAAAACATCTTCACATTATACACAAGTTATCAAAAAACTGTCCTGTTTACTGTTCAAAGAAAGAGCAACTTCTAAAGCTAAGGAAGGGTTAATACCAGGATTGCTACCATCTATTAACTAATTCAAAGCAAAGTACAACTCAATGTCATTTCTACCTCTATTGCAGCCAAGACTGAAACAAAATTAACTTCATTGCAGGATAAAGTACCATCATCCCAATGGATTATTTACTTCTCTGATTTGACAGTACACATACGAGTGTGTGGAGCCTTTTGTCCCTCCCACAGCATCCCAGGGTGTCAACATTACCTTCGTCAAAGCAAACGATAAGCAAATCCCTCAGGTCATTACTTCAGCACCCCGAGTACAAAAAAAGTCATGGCCTTCATTGTTGTTACTACACAGCAAATACATTGTACAGTCCCATGCCTCCTTCCATTATAGTTGAGGAGGCGGGGTGGGAAAGAAGCGCTCCTATTTCCTAAGAATCTTCTGTGTTCGGTCCTGGTACCAGAAGCGGCATGAGTACAAGTGATATGTGGGTCACCCACAGAGAGAGACACAGAACGAAGCTTCGTGAGCCTCCAAGTTCAGTGAAGACTCTCAAAACCTCGGGGGAAGTGGGGCTGAATCAGAACGGTCTCGGAGGTGGACAGTGACTGCTCCTGGCACCAGCTCAGGGCGTGGGTAGCGACCTAGAAGTCTCCGGGACCCCTCCCTTCCTCACCAGGGGCGGTCACTCAGCGAGGGGTGCGGTCAGAAGAGGGGGTCAAGATTGGGGGAGGGCGGCGCCCTAGGCGTGCGGGGGGTGTGTCCTACCTGGGCCGTGGCGGACGCAGGGATTTCGGGCAGTGGGCTCGGGTCCAGTTCAGGGCCGGGACCCGCAGGGGTCAACCCTCAGCAGGCGGGATTGCCACCGCCTGCCCATCCCCCGCCGCAAACTGCGGCGGGACCCAAGCGCAGCTTCGAGGGTCGGCCGGCTGGGTAGCCCCTCTGGTACCGTCCGCGTTTACTGGCGGCGGCGGCGGCCGCTGCTGTTACTGCTGCTGCTGGCTTCCCCCAGCCGCTGCTCTTGTGTCAGCCCCGGCTCCCCCGCCTGCCGCCGCCGCCGCCGCCTCGTCCCCACCGTTCCCATCGCCGCTGCGGCGACTACTGCAGCGCCCGCTGACCCGACCCGACGTTAGTCTCCCCCTTCGCAACCCGGCACAGCCTAGCCCACCTGCCCTGCCAATGCGCACGCCCACCTCTCTACTCCAAGTGCTGATTGGAGGGTGAGTTCCGAGTCCACAACGTCGGTTGGCTAGTCCCATTGCCCATCACGAAGGGGGCGGAGAGTCGGATAGAAAGCGTCTCCGCCCCCACCGGGGAATTGCCGCTATCTTCAGGTTTGCCTGAGAGGGCTAGTTACCGGGAAGGGAGCATCACAATGGCAGCACGCATGCGCGCGGGAATTGTGGGCCTGGTAGTTCCAGCCTCACAACTGCGCGCTGGTCCTGAGAAGCAGGGCTTCTGAGACCAGTGGTTGGCGTGCAGAGGCGTCCTCTTCGCTAAACAGTTAACCTAGTTGTAGAGGTATGGTTGTGATTCCAAGGTTAGGCGTTTCAGAATGAAATCGGAAATGCCTTCTCGCGATATAAAAGTACGCACTGAGGCAGTCACAGTGAAAGACTCAAATCGTGAGGCCCTACCGTGCCTCATACGCCTCAGAACCAGAGCAGCCAGGATCTCCCGAAGTGGCGTGTCCTGGGAACCACCTACATGAAGCTAATCACCTTTGGGGACCAGGGAAGGGCCTAAAAGTGAGAGGGGGAAACTCGCCATAAAGGAATGTCAGCCTGGACCCTGGCGTTTCCTCGTGGTTTTATGACCCACAATGAACAAGGTTTCTTCCCTTTAAACACCATCAGCTAAGGATTGAATGAGCAGCCCTGGCGCAGACCAGTATGGGATTCTAAGCAAGAGTATGGGAGACTCACTTAAAGACTTTCAAAGAAAAGCCGGGAGTGGAGCGATGAGGCTGTGTGGGATAAATTTGTATTTAATGTTGATTGTATCAGCCTCTTTGATCAAGGAAAACCTTAAGATTAAGCCCCTCTCCCATCCTTATCCACCGACTTACAGTATAGAAAACTCAATTGAAAAGGTTAACCAACTTTACTAAGGTTATAAATTAGTAAGTGACAAAACCAGAACTCAGATCTCTTAAACCTGTTGTCTCTCTACTTAATAGTAATCACAGTGACTCCCAAGGGTCTACCATAGACAGAAGGAATGCAATAAGTGATAAGCATTTTTACTTTAAATCCTTTTCTGCACTCAAGCGACATTATTGTTAAAGCCGATTACGAATATAGAAAGGTTATGTATAAATCCTATATTCAACTTAAGAACTGCTCTTATAGAATATATTTCTTCTTTTCCAGGAAATGCCACCGCCTCTTGACATTCTTTAAAAAACAGCAAGCACTTCAACTGTCTGTCATGACCAGATCCTTGGATGAAAAGCTGGACAAAGTGTACAGTAAAGGCAATTGATGATGCAGGCCATCTTCTTTCATTTAAACATAGATAAGTTGCCAAATTGTTTTCTTTCTACTGATTAAAACTTCAAGTTGATTTTTCTATTACTTTGTGTAATAGACTATACTTCACTTCAGAGTTTTGGCCAGTCATACAATTTGAGTAGGAAAAGATTAGAGGTTCTGTAAATATTTTTCTTTAAAAATTAAAGGAGTTTATAGGGGAAAATGTACAAATTCATTAAATTGTATCTAGCAATAAAAACATTCTCTTTTCTCTGGTCCTTTATATTTAAGAAGTACTGATCTGTCCCTAGGGTTATGAAAAATGGCAGGGCAATATATTTTTCAAGAGCTGGTACTGTACCTTTGAGGTACATAGTATATACAGTATATCTATCTCTCTATATTTGTTTATTTATAAATATAGCCAATATACACACACATACACACACTCACACTTTGGAGATACACAGTATAATCCCCATACTTGACCACCTCCTTAAGTTGATCACATCCTTAAGTTGACCTAATTTTCATAGACTGGACATGTATTCCACATGTATGTATAGTAGAACTAGTTCCTTATGTTGACCAGCTCCGTATGTTGACCAGTTTGTTACAGTCCGTTGGGTGGTCAACTTACAGAGATTCTACTGTATATTAATATGTACTTGAGGCATATATATTCTGGAAGTATATATTTATATTTATTTATATTTATATTTATATTTAAATAAAGAAATAAATGTGGTAGCCAGCCTTTGACAGCTCCCAACAATCCTTACCTGCTAGCATTCTCAACTTTATGTAATTCTTCCCATACTGAATTGGGCTGATCTATGTAACTAATAGGATTTTCCAGAGATTATAATGTGTGAATATCAAGGGTAGGTAGTAAAAGACATTGTGGCTTCTGCCTTGTGCCCTCTCAGAGCACTTATTTAGAAAGAAGCCACTTGCCATGTGATAAGGATGCCCTAGCAGCCCCATGGAGAAGTCTCCTGGTGAGGAAGCTAAAACATCATGCCATTAGTCAATACCAGCCTGCCATCTGTGTTAGTGAGCCATTCTTAGAAATGGATCCTGCAGCATCAGTCAAGCTAGGCAAGTAACATCTTGACTACCACCTTGTGAGACAGCCCAAGCCAGAACCACACAGAAAAGCCACTCCTAAAATCCAGACCCACAGAAACTATGTGAAATAATATATGTTTACTGTTGCTTTAAGCACTAACTTTTGAGCTAATTGGTCATGTGGTAGTAAATACCTAATACAGTAATTTGGGAAAATAAGGGAGAGAGGAATAACTCAAGTCGAGGCATGTATCCCCTGGGTAACTAAGTCTGAAGAAATGAGACTCTGATTTTAGGATCAGCATATTCAAGGATAATAAGCAAAGTTTCACACAGTACATAAAGCACCTTTCAACACAGCTTTTTTCCTCCTAGCATGAAATAAATAACACACTGAAGAATCCATTTCTTCTTTTCTTATTGTCCCATTGTGTCCTTCTCTACCCACCATTTTATACCTTTTCCCCATAATCCAAATAGAAAACTACCTCCGTGGGTCATTTGCATCATATTATTACCAGGACAACACCACAGTATAAATCAGTGTGCAATTCTAAGAAAAAAGATGCCTGCCCTTTTCTCTTACTCTCTCTTTAAAAACAAATCTCAGGCTCGGCGCCTATAGCACAGTGGTTATGGCGCCAGCCACATACACCAGGGCTGGCAGGTTTGAACTCAGCCCCAGCCAGCTAAACAACAATGACAACTGCAACAAAAAATAGGCGGGTGTTGTGGGGGCCTGTAGTCCCAGCTACTTGGGAGTCTGAGGCAAGAGAATCACGTAAGCCCAAGAATTTGAGGTTGCTGTGAGCTATGATTCCATGGCACTGTACTGAGGGTGACATAGAGAGACTCTGTCTCAAAAAATAAAAAAAAAAATAAAAACAAATCTTAGTATTGTGCACTTAAAATAAGGAATGTTAATTATATCTCGATAAAGCTGTTCTTTTTTTTTTTTTTCTAAGATTTCACTCTGTTACCTAGGCTAGAGTGCCATGGCATCAGCCTACCTCACAGCAACCTCAAACTCCCAGGTTCAAGCAATCCTCCTGCCTCAGCCTCCCAAGTAGCTGGGACTTACAGGTGCCTACCACAACACCTGCCTAATTTTTCTATTTTTAGTAGAGATGGTGTCTCATTCTTGCTCAGACTGATCTCCTCAGGTAAAGCGACCTACCTACCTTGGCCTCTCAGATTGCTAAGATTACAGGCATGAGCCACCCCACCCAGCCAATAAAGCTGTTTTTGAAAACTCTGTGCATAGTACTCAGAAGCATGAAACTCAATAGTGGACTGTTACCCAAGTGCTTCCACAAACTGGCAAACAGCCAGTTTTGTTTTTAAATTTTTTTAAATTTTTTATCAAACCAGTTTCTATTTGAACATTACTTGTTAAATCCCTATAAACAAATTTTTATAGGGATTACCAATGCTAACCCCTCTGCCATGCACTGGAAAAACAAATGTGAATAAACTCAGTCCTATCCTTAAGAGTTTCACAACAAAATGATTAGCAGACATGCAAATTCTATTATAATACATTGTAATAACTGCTGTAACAGAGGTATATGTAGATACTCTGGGACAGGAGTCAGTAAACCATTGCCTACTGGCCAAACACCCGAGGCTCCTCTGAGTGCATTATACCTTTAATCCAGTGTCAGGTGTATCTGATTTTGACAGAAATGTGTTCACACCAAATATATTAACTACTTCAAATGTTAATGTTTTTGAAACTTTGTGTTTTTTTTTTTATTTTTTTAGTGACGGGCTATATTTCCATTAAAGAAATTTCAAGCAAAAAGAATTAGGTGCCCTTCTGCTATGTGAGGACACAGGGAAAAGGCACTATCTATGATGAGCCCTCACCAGACATTGAAACTGGTGGTACCTTGATTTTGGATTTCCCAGCCTCAACTCCCTTGTTCTGCATGAAGTTACTGAAGGAGCGTGAGGTCCACACTCTGCCAGACACCTGTGCAGCTCTTCCTGTGAAGGTGAAACATCCTACCAGGTACAGAAAATGTCAACCAAGTGACACAACCACAGTGGGCAACAGTGGGGACACTGACCAGGAGTTGGCCTGGGTGGGGCTGGGGCAGGTGGGCAGGGCTGGGGTGAGCACAGCTGCCTCACTCTGGAGAGGTGCCACCACTTGGAAGGACAACAGTACCAATCACCACCACACTGCTGGGCATCTCTTGCCTCCTGGCACTCAAGCTGTCTGTGGACATTGCCTCTTGGAGGTCATCACTTTCTCTTGGAATTAAGCAGCACCATCCCACATGGAAGGGGAAAAACGGAGGCGGAGCACTGTGCAGGAGGCTGTGGAACTTGCCAAGTGGGGGAAACCACAGAGGAGCTCACTGTGGCCTGTGTGACAAACATCTGCCACCCGAGCAGATGCCTAGATGCTCTGAATGCCAAATCTCAGACCCAAATCCTTTATCTGCCTCGTCAGTATCTTTCCAAAAGGGTCTGAGAACCTTGGCAAGGCCCAGCTGAAGCTGAGCACTCCTCCCTGGGCCCTGGGAACATGATGTGATGAAGACAGACAGGCTGCCACACACCTAATCTGCACCTGCCTGGTGCTCCAAGGGGCCCAGCCAAAGCCTCACCTTAGCAGGACAGGACCTTGATTCCCTGTTCTGCCCCCCATCCCCATTCTGTGACCTTTTGTCACATTAGTCAAACTCTCAAAGCATGTGAGTAATAGACTCTTCACCACATTCACTAGAAAGTAATAGAGACCAAAATGCCAATGTGTTAATTCCCTGCAGGAGTTCTGTATTAGTCTGCTCGGGCTGCCATAAGAAAATGCCACTGACTGAGTGGCTTCAACAACAGAAATTTATTTTCTCACAGTTCTAGAAACTAGAAGTCCAAGATCAAGGTGTCGGCAGAGTCAATTTCTTCTGAGGCCTCCCTCCTTGGCTGGTAGCTAGCTGCCTTCTCACTGTGTCCCCGCACAATCTTTCCTCTGTATTCACACATCCCTTGGGCCCCTCTGTGCATCCAGATTTCCTTTTCTTATAAGTACACCAGTCGGATTGATTTAGGGACCACCCTAATAGCCTCACTTTAACTTGATTTCTCCTGTAAAGGCCCTGACTCCAAATAAAGTCATATTCCGAGGTTCTGGAGGTTAGGGGTTCAACATATAAATGTGGAGGGGACACAATTCAGCTGATACCAAACTCAGTCTGTAGTGAGCAATGGGATTAATTCTGGGCACAGACCTGCCTAGTGGACAGACAGACCTACGTAGGAGCCCAGGCCCTGGGTCTGAAGTTTGCTGGGCTCTGACAGTTTAAAGAGGCCCACAGATGCTTTGATGCTTCCCCCACTGAGAGGTAGAGTGTGTAGCCCCTTCCCTGAAACTGGGCTGGGCTCTAGTTGCTTTGACTAGTGGAGGATGGCAGAAGTGATGCTGTGCCAGTGTCACTAGGGTGTGCTAGTAGCATTGCTAACCAGATTAGCCATTTCAGACTGGCAGCTTCTGCCTTGGTCTCTTGGAGCACCAAGTCCTCATGTCAAAAGTAGAACCACACTGCTGGAGAGACCCTGTGGAGAGGTCATGAGTACAGCCTTCCCTGCCAAGGCACCAAACACAGGAATTAGGCTGTCTTGGACCCTCCAGACCAGAGCAGCTACTAGATGAATGCCACTAAGTAACCCCAGTCAGTGCTGTGCATTGCTGAAGAATCACCCAACTGAGCCTTGCCCTAGTTCCTAACCCCCAACATCATGGAAGATAATAAAATGGCTTTTGTTTAAAAACATGATAATACTTAAGTAAGAAAAAACTGCATTGGAGGCTGGACAAGGTAACCTCAATTTGGGGGGATATGAGTTTATAATCTTTTCATCTAGTGTATTTCAATTTGTATTTGATGATGATTAAAATAGACCATAATACCAGGGAATATTGACATTGATTAGAACTGATAAAGTCAGAAGAGAAACTAAGATAGTATGCATTTTATTTATTTATTTATTTTGAGACAGAATCTCACTATGTCATCCTTGGTAGAGTGCTATGGTGTCACAGCTCACAGCAACTTCAAACTCTTGGGTTCCAGCAATTCTCTTACTTTAGCCTCCCAAGTAGCTGGGACTACAGGCGCCCAACACAACGCCCAGCTATTTTTTGTTGTTGTTGTTGTTGCAATTGTTTAGCTGGCCTGGGGTGGATTCGAACCGGCCACCCTTGGTGTGTGTGGCTGGCACCATAACCATTGTGCTATGGGCACTGAGACAATAGTATGCATTTTAAAAAGCAAGGTTTTTTTTGTTTGTTTGTTTGTTTTTGTCTCTTTTTTTCAACCTGAGTAGAGTGTCCTGGCATCATAGCTTATAGCAACTTCAAACTCCTGGGCTTAAGTGATCCTCTTCCTGCAGCCTCCCTAGTAGCTGACACTAAAGGCATTTGCCATAATGCCTGGCTAATTTTTATATGTTAGTAGAGCCGGAGTCTTGCTCTTTCTCAGACAGATCTTGAACTCCTGGGCTTAAGTGATCCAGCAGCCTCAGCCTCCTAGAGGGCAAGGTTAATAGACGTGAGCCACTGCACCCAGCCTTAAAAAATTATTCTAATTGATTTCTTGATTTGCTGCCCACTTATGCCTTTTATGAAACACAGAATAATTGTACCATTAAATGTTACTTTTTGCAAGTTTTATTAGAAGAGTGAATTCTATACATATTTGATTAGTCTTTTAGGTTTCTTTTTTGTTGCAAGGTCATCCATTAATATAATATTGTTGTATGTTGTGTATGGACGATTTTTAAATGAGAAAGTGATAAGGGGGCGTTATGATTCCTGATGTGTGCCTATAAAGCTCAATGACTTTCAGTGTGGTTCAGTAATTAGCAACTTGGATCCTTGGACTTTCAAGTTCTTCTTAACGGATGACTAACTGGTTAGCAAGGCTAATAGCGCACCCCAGCGATAATAGTATTCCATTGGCAGCTGTATTAAAACAAAACAGATTTTATATTTTTGCCTTAATAATCAAAGCATACTACCTAGTGGCTAGGAATTTTTATAATTTTTAGAGATATGATTATGTAATGGTAAGGATGATATTAAAAATATTTTTCTTGGCTCGATGCTCATAGCACAATGGTTATGGCACTAGCCACATGCACTGAGGCTGGAGGGTTCAGACCCGGCTGGGCCAGCTAAGCAACATTGACAACTGCAACAAAGGAAATAGCCAGGCGTTGTGGTGGACACCTGTAGTCCCAGATACTTGGGAGGCTGAGGCAGGAGAATTGCTTGAGCCCAAGAGCTTAATGTTGCTATGAGCTGTGAAGCCACAGCACCCTACTGAGGGTGACATGGTGACATTCTGTCTCCAAAAAAAAAAATTTTTTTTTCTTGGCTGGGCACCTGTAGCTCAGCGGCTAGGGTGCCAGCCACATACATCAGAGCTGGCAGGTTCAAATCCTGCCCAGGGTTTGGCCTGCCAAACAACAATGACAACTACAACCAAAAAATTAGCTGGGCGTTGTGCCAGGCGCCTGTAGTCCCAGCTACTCAGGGAGTCTCAGGCAAAAGAATCACTTAAGTCCAAGAGTTTGAGGTTGCTATGAGCTGTGACGCCACAACACTCTATCAAGGGTGACATAGTGATAGTCTGTCTTGAAAAAAAATATGTATATATGTGTATGTGTGTGTATATATATATATATATATTTTTTTTTTTTCCCCCCCTGTGGTGTTTGGGTAGGAGGATCACTTGAGCTCAGGAGTTTGAGATTGCAGTAAGCTCTGATGATGACACGACACTAGCCAGAGCAACAGAGCAAGACTCTGTCTTAAAAATAAATGGGTAAAAATTATAACCCACTTACCATATGGCTACAATTTAAAAATACTGATAGCATCAAATATTTGTGAGGATGTGAAGCAACCAGAGCTCCTATATAATGTTGATGGGAATGCAAATGGTATATACATGTTTAAAAAGAGATCTGAGGCTCTGTGCCATACCTCAGTGGCTAGGGTGCCAGCCACATACCCTGGGGCTCGTGGGTTCAAATCCAGCCCAGGCCTGCCAAACAACAATGACAACTACAATTAAAAAATAACTGGGCATTGTGGCAGGCGGCTGTAGTCCCAGCAACTTGGGAGGCAAGAGAATTGCTTAAGTCTAAGAGTTGGAGGTTGCTGTGAGCTGTGACGTTACTGCACTCTACCCAGGGCAACAAAGTGACTCCGTCTCAAAAAAAAAAAAAAAAAAAGATCTGAAAGTTTCTTTCAAACTAAACATACAACATCTATCCAATGATTCCAAAATTTGACTTCTAGATACTCACTCAAGAGAAATAGAAACATCTTTCTGCAAAGAGACTAACTCAAACACCTATAATCCTAGCACTCTGGGAGGCCAAGGCAGGTGGATTGCTTTAGCTCAGGAGTTACAGACCAGCCCGAGCAAGAGTGAGACCCTATCTCTAAAAACAGCCAGGCATAGTGGGTGGCACCTAGAGTTCCAGGTACTCAGGAGGCTGAGGCAAGAGTATTGCTTGAGCCCAACAGTTTGAAATTGTGAGCTATGACGCCGTAGCACTTTACCGAAGGCAGCAAAGTGACACGTTCTATCTCAAAAAATAAGAAAAAGGATTTAAAAATAAAAATGTTTTTAAAAAGACTGATTCAAGAAGATTTAGAGCAGCTTTATTTATAATAGCCCAAAATATGAAATAGCTCAGGTGTCCATCCAGAGGAGAATAGATAACAAATTGTCTATTCAGAAATGGAAAACTACTCAACACTAAAAAGGAACTGATAAAAACAATAACATGGATGAATTTCAAAAACAATATGCATTTCAGCTACTTGGGAGGCTAAGGTGAAAGGATCCCTTGACCAGGGTTTGAGTTCAGCCTAGGCGGAATAGCAAGACTCTCTTTTTCTTAAAAACAAACAACCTCCCCCCCCCCAACATCAGGTCAAGCATAGTGGCTCACACCTATAATCCCAGCACTTGGGTGGCTGAAGTGGGTGGCTTGCCTGAGCTCACCAGTTCGAGACCAGACTGAGAAAGAGTGAGACCCCGTCTCTAAGAAATAGCCAGGCATCATAGCAGGAGCCTGTAGTTCCAGCTACTTGGGAGGCTAAGACAAGAGAATCACTTAAGCCCAAGAGTTTGAGGTTGCTGTAAGCTATGATAACACAGCACTCTACTGAGGGTGACAAAGTGACTCTGGGTGACTCTGTCTCAAAAAACAAAAAAATAAAAACCCCAATATTGGCTGGGCACAGGGGCTCAAGCCTGTAATCCTAGCACTCTGGGAGGCCAAGGTGAGTGGATTGCTTGAGCTCACAAGTTTGAGACCGGTCCGAGGAAAATGGAGACCCCATCTCCACTAAAAATAGAAAAATTGAGGCCAGAGGATCACTTGAGCCAGAGTTGGAGGTGGTTGTGAGCTATGACATCACGACACTCTACTCAAGGCAACAGCTTGAGACTGTCTCAAAAAAAAGAAACAAAACAGTGGCTCCTGTGGCTCAAAGAAGTAGGGCACTGGCCCCATATGCTGGAGGTGGTGGGCTCAAACCCAGCCCTGGCCAAAAAAACTACAAAAAAAAAAAAACCCCAAACCCATATGCTGAATAAATAAACCTTACCAAAACATCATATTACATGATTCCATTTATATAAAGAATCATATTATATGGGCAGCACCTGTGGCTCACTGAGTAGGGCACCGACCCCATATACCCAGGGTGGCAGGTTGAAACCCGGCCCCGGCCAAACTGCAACAAAAAATAGCTGGGCGTTGTGGCGGGCACCTGTAGTCCCAGCTACTAGGGAGGCTGAGGCAAGACAATCACCTAAGCCCAGGAGCTGGAGGTTGCTGTGAGCTGTGATGCCACGACACTCTACCAAGGGCAATAAAGTGAAACTCTGTCTCTACAAAAAAAAAAAAAAAAAAAATCATATTTTAATATGTTATAATTACTGTATATACTCGAGTATAAGCCAAGTTTTTTCGGCACAAAATTTGTGCCGAGTTCGGGTTTTTGGCACAAATTTTGTGCCCCAAAAAACTCAGCTTATACTCTAGTATATACGGTAAATATCTTTTAATTATGTATTATTTATTATAATGTATTATAATATATGTCATAATATGGAATTATACATATTTGATCCTGGCCCTAATTAGATGGGTAGATGGATATATGATAAAGCAAGTTACATTAAATTATTATTGGTAGGATCTTGGTGGTGGTATACAGATAATAGTTGCAACTCTAGCTCGGTGCCTGTAGCTCAGCGGCTAGGGTTCCAGTCACATCCACAGGGACTGTTGGGTTCAAAACCTGCCCAGGCCTGCCAAACAACAATTGCAACTACAACAACAACAAAAAAAAAAAATAGCTGGACGTTGTGGTGGCTGCCTGTAGTCCCAGCTACCTAGGAAGCTGAGGCAAGAGAACTGCTTAAGGCCAGGAGTTTGAAGTTGTGAGCTGTGACGTCATAGCACTCTACCGAGGGCTACATAGTGAAACTCTGTCTCAAAAAAATAAAGTTCTTGCAATTCTTCTGTATGTTTGAAAATATTTATAAAAAGCCAGGCACAGTGACTCACACCTGTAATCCTAGCACTCTGGGAGGCTTAGGCAAGGGGATTGCTTGAGCTCAAGAGTTCAAGATCAGCCTGAACAAGAGCAAGAAAGACCCCATCTCTACTAAAAATAGAAAAGGGCAGTGCCTGTGGCTCAAAGGAGTACGGTGCTGGCCCCATATGCCAGAGGTGCCAGGTTCAAACCCAGCCCTGGCCAAAATTGCAAAAAAAAAAAAAAAAATAGAAAAATTAACCAGCCATCATAGCGGATGCCTGTACACAGCTACTGGGGAAGCTGTTGTAAGACGAACACTTAAGCCCAGGAAATTGAGGTTGCTATAAAGCCATGGTACTCTACTGAAGGTAAAAATGAGACTGTCCCCCCCCCCAAAAAAAAAAAAAAAAAAGAAAAAGAAAAAGACAGGAAGGAAGGAAGGAAATACTTATACTTATAATAAAATGTTGGGGGTGGGGAAAGGAAAAAAATGTTGGGAAAAAAGATTTCATGACCATGTTACTGAGCCACATGGGAAATGGGTCCTCTGATAGATATCTACATGGGATCCATTGGGAATGCAAATGTACGAACTACCCAGGCTGAGGCCAGGGAATTACTTGAGCTCAGGAGTTCAAGATCAGCCTGAACCAGAGCAAGAAAGACCCTGTCTCCACTAAAAATAGAAAACTATTTTATTTTAACAGCTTATTTTAATGCTCCTTCAATTGTTAGTTTAACATTGTGCCATTTTATACACTAGATAGCAATTCAATTCTACTCAGGGTTAGGGCAGTGTACCGGCTTTCTATGCTGATATAATGAATTAACACAAACCTAGTGGCTTAAAACAGCACAAATTTCATATCTTAGAATTCTGTAGGGCAAAAGTCAGACATAGGTGTCATTGAGCTAAAATGAAGGCCTTGATAAGGCTGCTTTCCTTTTCAGGGTGCAAAGAGAGACTCTGATCCATTGCTTTTTCCAGCTTCTAGAGCAGGGATCCTCAAACTTTTTAAACAGGGGGCCAGTTCA
This sequence comes from Loris lydekkerianus, assembly GCA_963574355.1. NCBI lineage: Eukaryota > Metazoa > Chordata > Mammalia > Primates > Lorisidae > Loris > Loris lydekkerianus. Next base: position 464 of record CAUYPK010165233.1, on the reverse strand, counting down.
CTGTCCCTCAGACCGTTGGAGGGCCGGCCTATAGTTAAAAAAAAAAAACAACTATGAACAAATTCCTATGCATACTGCATATATCTTATTGTGAAGTAAAAAAACAAAATGGGATCAAATACAATATTTAAAATACAGAACAAGTAAAGTTAAATCAACAAACTTACCAGTATTTCAATGGGAACTATGAGCCCGCTTTTGGCTAATGAGATGGTTAGTGTCCGGTTCCATATTTGTCACTGCTAGTCGAAACAAGTGATGCAAGTGTTCATCAGTTAGTCTAGATCTGGTTGGAGATTTCAGATGTTTCATTCTGGAAAAAGTCTGTTCACAGACATAAGTGCTGCCAAAGATGGTTGCCATTTTGAGTGCATGGTTGCTGAGATTAGGATATGTCTCAGAGGGGAGAGATGCATAGAAATTAGGAAGGCTGCTTGACTTAAATGCGTCTTTCAGAGAGTCAT
>CAUYPK010165228.1:0-22702 GCA_963574355.1 Loris lydekkerianus | reverse complement strand
CCTTTAGTGGCCCCTGTTGGAATTTCCATCTGAGAAGTTCTCAGAGTACTTTATCAATTTTCTTTCTTTTTTTGTGATAGAACCTCAAGCTGTCGCCCTGGGTAGAGTGCTGTGGCATCACAGCTCACAGTAACCTCCAACTTCTCTTGCCTCAGCCTCCCAAGTAGCCGGGACTACAGGCGCCCGCCACAATGCCGGCCTTTTTTTGGTTGTAGTTGTCATTGTTTGGCAGGCCCGGGCTGGATTCAAACCCACCAGTTCTGGTATATGTGGCTGGTGCCTTAGCTGCTTGAACTATAGGCGCTGAGCCCACTTTATCAATTTTCTTCTGTCCAGAATAACTCCTGAAGGGGCTCAGACACTCAGTGGTGCTGCACACACAAACACAAGCTTTCCACACCTGCCCCTCTGTTCTGTGTCCCTGCTGTCCTTCACCTCTGTTCCTGCCTCAGGCTCTGTCTCCCAGTCCTCCACTCTCTCTCTAGTTCCATCTTTCCTTGCCTGGTCGGACTCTCCTTCACATCTCTGGACACTTGACCACCCTTTCTGGGTCTCACCTTGCACACATCCAAACCCTCCCGCTAGCCCTCCGACTCAGTTACAGTCATGCCAAGCCCCCTATCTCCTTATGATCCCTCTACTGTGCATTGACCGATGAGCCCCAGAGTGAGGTCAGAGATGTGGGAGCTCCACATTCTGCTTGCAGCCTCCAAATCCCCTCCACTCCTGTGTTTTCTGATTTGCTTCAGAGCCTGTGAGAAACATTTCTCCCCAGCCATTTCTTGGTTGGGAGGTTGTGCTTATTCCTAGCTTCCAGGACTCAGCCTCAGGGCAGAAGCTCTTGGCCCTTTGGGATGTGCTGTGGCTTTCAGCACTGGACACTAAGTGTGTACACAGCCTTCCACAGGCTCTTTGTACCCCCTGTGTATCAGCCATTTGCTCAAGGAGATAAGAGTCCAAGTCCACCCCAGGAGTAGGTCAGGAGAGTGAGGATTCCAACCCAAGCTCAGCAGAATCCAGAGCACTCTACATTGCCCCAAGGACCTGGGCCTTTCAGACCCCAGCTCCCAATCCTGCCCTTCCTGGAGGGCCTCTCCTTTCCAAGCCTCCTCCCAGGCGCGCTCCCTTCATGTGTCCTCACCCCACACAGAGAGGTTTCTATTCCCCTTTGCCAGTTGGTCTCTTCAGGGTCACCCAGTCCTTGCCAGGAACTGGCACCAAACCAAGATATGGGCCGTGTGGGTGGCTGCAGCTGAGTGGGTAAACAGGTGGGAAACAAGCCCTGTCCCCGTGACCACCCCAGGGCCCCTGTCCACACCTGCTGCATTCAGCGCCAGCCGCAGCTCATAGGAGTTCATCGTTCCAGAGGCGTCCTCATCGAACTTATCAAATACGGCCTGGGTGGGAGGTGTAAGTGAATCTCACCCCAAGGCCTCTGAGCACAACCGAGTACCCTGAAGAAGACTGCAAAGGGGACTTGCAAGGCCAGACAGGCTGCATCCCAGCTCCCTTCTGGTGTGGGCCCCAGGTGAGCAGTCTCTTGTTGTAAACCTGTTACCCAGTGTATAATGCAGGGACCTCAAGTTTGCAGGCTTGTGAGGACAAGTTGACATTCTACCCACAAGGGCTCACTGAGGCTCAGGAAAGAGTGACGAATCACTGGGATTCATATGGAGAGGCCTGACCATGTCCTCTTCACAGAGATCCAGAGCCCCAGTGGTAGACATAGGCCGCTCAGAGGGGAGGTGACTTGCTTGTCACACAGAAAGGGCCTGAGTAGAGAGCTGAGACACCAACCCAGGACAGAAGCAGCACTCTCAACCCCTCAGCTATTTAACGCCCCTAAAGGGACCACAGAGAGGTGGATGGGGCAGGGGCATCCCAGTTAGATCTTTCCAAGTCAGCATATTAGGGTCTAGTTCCCATGTATTGCTTGGGACCCTGATAGCCCCCCAGGGTGCTTATGTCCCTGTTAGTAAAAGGTGCCTCTCCCTCCACCTTACCTGCCACTCTAGGAGGTGGCCCCAGAGATGCTGGAAGTGGTGCAGGGCCAGGCTTCCTCCATGCTGGGGGTGAGGCATTTGGTTAAGGTTGATGTCCCCAGAAGGTAAACAGACTCTTAACATCCACATCCCATCCCTCCTACCCAGAAATCGTTCCCCGTACCCCAAAACACTGCAGCAGCTGCTCACAGGTCTTCAGTCCAATCTCCCTTGGGGTTTGGGTGTGGGCCCTGCCTACAGGAAACATAAAACACACAGCACTCCCTGCACGCTGGCCATGTAAGGGCTTTATGGACACAACTCCCTGAAGTAGACGTTAACTGCTTTTCTCATTTTATAGAAAATGAGGCTCAGAGAGCCAGTGACTGCTATAACCAAAAGGCCTAAGATCTGATTCCAGGCAGGGGCTTCCGACTTTGTGCTCAAAGCAGCTACACATACTCCTGCCCCTCAGAGGAGGGGAAGCTTTGATGTAGCCATGGCCCCAGCTATCAGGGAGACACTGCCAGGCTGAGCCCAGGCTACCCAGGGCCTGACTCCCAGCAGCATTATGGATTAACATACATGGGGCCAGGTGTGGTGGCTCACGCTTAATATTAGCACTCAGGAGGCTATACTATAGTATGAGACAGGATTGCTTGAACTCAGGAGTTCAAGACCAGCCTAAGCAAGAGCAAGATTCTGTCTCTACTAAAAATAAAAAAACTAGCTGGGCATTATAGCAGGCATCTGTAGTCCCAGCTACCCAGGAAGGTAAGGCAAGAGAAATCACTTAAGCCCAGGAGTTTGAGGTTGCTGTGAGCTGTGATGACTCCACAGCAAGACCTTGTCTCAAAAGACACACACAGGGCTCAGCGCCTGTAGCTCAGCAGCTTGCGGGTTCGAACCCAGCCAGGGCCTGCCAAACAAAATGAAAAACATATACACAGGCTGGGCGCTGTGGCTCACACCTGTAATCCTAGCACTCTGGGAGACTGAGGCAGGTGGACTGCCTGAGCTCACAGGTTCCAGGCCAACCTGAGCCAGAGTGAGACCTCGTCTCTAAAAATAGCCGGGCATTGTGGTGGGTCCCTGTAGAACCAGCTACTTGGGAGGCTAAGGCAAGAGAATTACTTGAGCCCAAAAGTATGAGGTTGCTGTGAGCTATGATGTCAAAGCATTCTACCAAGGACTATAAAATGAGACTTTGTCTCAAAAAAAAAAAAAAAAAAAAGAAAAGAAAGAAAGAAAAGATTCACACAAACCACAATACACACACATATTGGGGGCCCTGGCTGTGATTGCAGGACCCTTGGCCAAGAGCCTTCCCATGTCTCCCAACAAACTCACCAGGCTCCAGGGCAATGCTTAGTAAGGCCTGGAGCTGTGAGGCCTGGAGCTCTTCCCCCTAGTCAGGAAAGAGCCACTTGTGAGGCCATTTACTCAACAACTGCTGTGGGCCAGGTCCTGTGCTGGACTGAGCTGAGGACACAGCAGAGACTGAGCCCGCCTATTATCTCAGAGCTCCTGGCCCAGTGGGAGAAACAGATCTGTTCCCAGAGTGGGCAGGGGCAGGGCAGAGCTGTGACTGCAGAAGCCCTGGGCTGTGGGACCTGGCAGGGAGGGGCTTCGCAGCTGGGGAGAGCAGGAATCACCTCCAGAGGAGGAGGCACCTAAGGGTGTGAAGGGACTCAGCAAAGGCCCTGAGGCACAGAAGATCTGGGAGGTTTCCAGAAGAGGGCCAAGCCCCTCCTCCTCACCTCTCCAGCCAGCTCCAGAAACAGCAGCTCCAAGCCCAGCTCCAGAGGCGTGTAGGGGCCCTGCGGCATGGTGGAGGGGGGCGCTCAGTTCAGGCCACCAGTCCTCCCCCCACCATCGCGCCCCTCCTGCGGCATCCCCCACCTCAAGCGCCCGCAAGTCGGCGCTGATCACGTCGTCGATCTCCCTGCAAGTGACAGACGCAGCAGCTCGCCCTACAACTGGGGCTGCGGCGTGGTCTAGGCGGGGACAGTGGGGGCCTGGGCTCATCCCCGCGGGGCTAGAGGTCTCGCGGGCCGATTAGGGCCGCCGGACGGGGCGGTGGGGAGGTCCAAGCGAGTCAGGGAAGTAGGTCTGTGGGGCCCGCGGCAGGTCTGTCTGGGGATCCCCGGGACGGGTATCGGCTTACACGGCTGTGTGGTGACGCTCAGAGAAGATGCGCAGCGTGAAGTCGGCCTCGTCGCCCGCGCGGGCGGCGCTGGGCACCACCAGGTAGTGGCCGGGGCGCAGGCGGCAGCGGCGGCTCACGTCGCGGCGGGCGCAGAAAGGCGAACGATCGGCGCGCAGCAGCCGGGGCAGGAGCGCGCGGCTGCGCGGGGAGTCCCAGAGGCCCAGTAGCTGTGGACAAGGAGGGGAGACCACAGCCCTGTCAAGCTCACCCTTCTGCTCTCCAGAGCGCCGGTCTAAACCCGCCACGTTCTCCCAGCGCAGAGAAGCCAGCACCGGGGGCTGTCAGGGAACTGGTGTGGGGCCCAGCCGAGCCTCACCTCCTCTGGAATCTGTAAGAAGCAAGAACAAGGGGAGTCTGGGGGCAGCCAAGGGGAGGTGGCCATTGCCCTGAATCCGTGTTTCCTCTTCTCTCCTCCTACAGGACCTTTACTGAACCTCTCTCTCCAGGCCCCAACCCACGCCCTTGCTGATTCCTCCCCAACCCTTCCCTCCCTCACCTGTGACCTCAGACCTTCCTTTCTCACTGGTCAGGTCAGGCCCCTCTGACCCCCAGGCTCTGTCCCATCCTAGCCTTTCCCTCTGATTCCCTTAGCTCCCTCCCTGCTCCTTCTCTAGACCCTCTCCAGACCTCGGACCTCAAACCTCAGCCCAGCCCAATAGTCCCCTTGGCCTTGCCCCTGCAGCCTGTCCCCACCCAAGACCAAACCTGGAACACGTGGAAGCCCACGGTGAGGTATGTGAGGCCCTTGGCCCTCAGGCGCCGCCGGTTGCGCTGGATGAGCGACAGGAGGACAGTGCACTTGGGTATGCGGCCCCCCTGCGCTGGGCCCCGAGCCCCTGCTGCCCCCCAGCCTCCCCAGGGCCCTTCCTCATCCTCATCCTGCTCGTCAGGCTCCTGCAGCGTCAGCCGGAACTGGGAGTTGGTCCAGAAGGTTTCTAACAGAGGAGAAAGAAAGAAGGGGGTCCACAGCCTGCCACAGCACCCCCCTGTTAAAATCTCAGGATCTCCCTCAGACCTCACCAGAACTAGGCTGGCTCCCGCCAGAGTTGAAGCCTCGCACCCAGCGGCCCTGGAAGGTGTGGATGTGCCATCCACCTCCAGCTGGGCTGGGCCCCAGCACCTCGGGGCTCAGCGAGCAGATCTGCACCGTGTCGAAGTGTCGGAGGAAGTCCTGAAGCTCCATCCTGGACAGTGGCCATGTCAGACACTGCCCAGCCCTACTGCACCAGGGCCCCAGACCCCCTAATAACTCAAGATCCCAGAAATGACCCCCACATTACAAAATCCTCCAAATTCTATAAATATTGTCAAGTACCCTCCAGTCTCTAAAAATGACCTCCAAATGTCTGAGCCCTCCAGGCCTCAGAAATTCCCCACAAATTGCCAAGATTCATAAGCTAAGCCCCAAATAGCATCAAATTAGCTTCAACCTCCAACTATCAAGACACTCAGACTCTCAATTATCATCAACAAGTGTCCTTTAGCCCTCAATATTGCCAAATCTCAAGAAATGCCCCACACATCATCAAGCCTCCCTCTATCGTCCTAAATACTAGCTGTCCTTTTCACCCATGACGATTACTATCCTCCAGATTTCCCTAATGTTAGTATGAATTCTTCCTTGACTTCTCCAAATAGAACCTGATCCCCAAATGACCACCGATATGCACAGTTTCTATTAGAGCCTAAATTCATGAACTTCCCTCATGAGGCCTTTGACCTGGTGTCCCTTCCCAGAGGCAGAGCTGGGACCCCGATGAACTGACCAGAATTCGCCATCCTCCTTCTTCACCAGCAGAGCATCTCGCCACTCGGCAGGAAGTGCACCCCAGCGTGGGCAACTGAAGAGACTGAAGTGTGAGGCATGGGGCAGGTGGGGCTGAGCCCCACACCTGCCCCAGACCCATCCCACCTGTCACTCCAGGCCCCCGTCCACTCGACACGGCCCCATGGGTTCCGCAGCCGCAGCAGCCGCACTTTGGTGAAGCCCAGGGACACCTGAGGGCAGCAGAGTCAGCGGGGGTGGTGCCTGGACAGCCTCTGCCAGACCTCCCATGGGGGATATTCACCTTGTGTGTGCCCGTGACTGAATATGCATGTCCCTTCACCAGCCCGTCTTCTGTTCGGTACTCACCCTGATCACTCTGGGCAGAGAACAGGAGACAGTGAGGCCAAGGTGGGGGATGGGAGGGTAGCTGCTCCTCCTGGCCCCCTAACCTCCTGCCATAAGGTGGGAGTCAACTAGAGCACTGAACAGGCACAGGTCTCAGAAAGGCTGTCGGGGTTGGCTTATGACAGAAAGAAGAGAGAGGGGGAGATGGAAACAGGAGACAAAAATAGGTGGAAAAAGAAGAGAGACATAGAGGCAAAGAAAGATACAGAACAGACAGAGGCAGGGAGACACAAAAGACAATCAGTAACCCCGCAGAAAGCTAAGTAAATGAATGAGTGAATGAGTTAGACCAACTCAATGAATGAATGAGAGCACCATGGGTCAAAGAGTAGCACATGACCCAAGCTAAGCCCATGAGAGTCAATCCTGGCTGGGACTTTTGCTGAAATTCTCAGAAAGGTACTTTTTTTTTTAGACAGTCTCACTCTGTGACCCTGGGTAGAGTGCTGTAGTGTCACAGCTCACAGCAACCTCAAACTCCTGGGCTCAAGAGATCCTCTTGCCTCAGCCTCCAGAGTAGCTGGGACTATAGGCGCCCAACACCATGCCCGGCTAAGAAGAAGTACTTTATTTTAATGTGGGAGGGGGAGGTTGAGAGATACTTGCAGTTATGGGGAACCCTTTTATGCCCATGAGGAGAAAGCCTGCCTGAGAATGAAGCTAATGCAGAACCAGGAATAGAAAAACACACTTGCCATATCTTCTGAACACCTGGATCCAGCTATGTCTGAAGCTTGCATCCTTATGAGAGCAAATAAATCACCTTTTGACTTATGCCAGTTTTATCTGTGTGTGTGTGTGTGTGTGTGTGTGTGTGTGTGTGTGTTTGAGACAGAGTCTCACTTAGTCACTCTGGCTAGAGTGCCAAGACATCTTATCTCACAACCACCTCAAACTCTTGGGCTCAAGTGATCCTCTTGTCTCAGCCTCTGGAGTAGCTGGGACTACAGGTGCCCGCCACAATGCCCAGTTAATTTTTCTATTTTTTTTTTTTTTTGTAGTTTTATTTTTTTTTATTTTTATTTTTTTTTGGCCGGGGCTGGGTTTGAACCCGCCATGTCCGTCATATGGGGTTCGGTGCCCTACCCCTTTGAGCCACAGGCGCTGCCTTAATTTTTCTATTTTTTAGTAGAGACAGGGTCTTGCTCTTGGTCAGGATGGTCTCAAACTCCTCAGCTTGGTAGATCCACCCAGCTTGGTCTCCCAGAGTGTGAGGATTACAGATGTGAGCCACTGTGCCTGGCCTGCCAGTTTGATTTGTGAGAGAGAATAATCTAACAACAGTAGCTGAGAAAGGAAAGATACAGGAAGCACCCCCCTAACCCAGCCCTGTCCGTACTCTTGTTCTTGGGGATCCACATGGGAGTTTGGCTCTCACCAGGGCAGTGGCGCCTACTAGAGACTCCTTGGCCAGGGCATGGCGCAGAGCAGAGAAGACGCCCGAGATGTTTTGTTTCAGATAGAGCACCTCACCCACACCACCTGTGAAGTCCACGAAAGCCTCATTCATGTGGCCGCCACGCATGACCTCATAGGAGCCATGGAGCCTGTGGGAGCAAATCCAGGTGAGAGTTGAGGCGAGAGCATCTCAGGCAACTCCCTGGGATCTGGGGTCTCTACCCCAGGGTGTGGGATCCCCAGAGGCTATACACAAAATTGTCAGTTTGGGGGTTTTGTTTTTTTTTTTTTTAGACAGAATCTCACTCTGTCACCCTGGGTAGAGTGCCGTGGCATCATGGCTTACAGCAACCTCAACCTCTCAGACTCAAGCAATCCCCTTGCCTCAGCCTCCAGAGTAGCTGGGTCTCCAGGTGCTCACCACAATGCCCGGCTAGTTTTTCTATTTTTAGTAGAGACAGAGTGTCACTCTTGCTTGGGCTGGTCTCAATTACTAAGCTGGAGAAATCCACCTGTTGGGTGGCACCTGTGGCTCAGTGGGTAAGGACACAGGCCCCATATACTGAGGGTGGTGGGTTCAAACCTGGCCCCAGCCAAACTGCAAACAAAAAATAGCCAGGTGTTGTGGTGGGCACCTGTGGTCCCAGCTACTCAGAAGGCTGAGGCAAGAGAATCGCCTAAGTCCAGGAGTTGGAGGTTGCTGTGAGCTTTTACAGCACTCTACTGAGGGCAATAAAGTGGGATTTTGCCTCTAAAAAAAAAAAACAAAAAAGAAAAAAGAAATCCACCTGCGGCTCAGTGCCTGTAGCTCAGCAGCTAGGGCGCCAGCCACATACACCAGATCCACCCTGGGCCTGCCAAACAAAATGACAACTACAACCAAAAAAAAGAAAATAACTGGGCATTATGGCAGGCTCCTGTAGTCCCAGCTACTTGGGAGGCTGAGGCAAGAGAATCTCTTTTTTTTTTTTGAGATAGAGCCTCAAGCTGTCTCCCTGGGTAGAGTGCCATGGCATCACAGCAACCTCCAACTCCTGGGCTCAAGCAATTCTCCTGCCTCACCCTCCCAAGTAGCTGGGACTATAGGCGCCTGCCACAACACCCGGCTATTATAGCTTTCCTTTTTTTTTTTGGCTGGGGCTGGGTTTGAACCTACCACCTCTGGCATATGGGACCAGGGCCTACCCCTTTGAACCACAGGCACCACCCAAGAGAATTGCTTAAGCTCAAGAGTTTGAGGTTGCTGTGAGCTGTGATGCCACTGAACTCTACCCAGGGCAACATAGTGACACTTTGTCTCAAAAAAAAAAAAAAAGAAAGAAAGAAATCCACTTGCTTTAACCTCCCAAAGTGCTATTATCACAGGCATGAACCACCATACCTGGTTCAAATTTTTCACATTCTTGAGGCAGGGGACTGTGGCACACACTGGAAGCCCACGGAAATTGGACCTTTTGTCGCTGGGGCCACCAGGACTGCATGGTTTGGGTTTAGGGGTAATGGGAGAGCTGACCCTGGGTCTGAGACTGAGTCTCTGGGAGATGTCTGCTTTGGGGGTAACCCCTATGGGGGCCCATCAGGAACTGGGAAAGGTAAAGATTCAGGGGCCCTAAATCTTTAAAGGTAAAGATTTATAGGGATTATACCTAATATTAGGGGGGTGCTTTAGATTTCTCAATGGAACAGGAAAGTTCGTCTGAGACTACAGGTTTCCTGAGGGGATAAATCTTAGATTGGGGGCCTCCAGGGCCTAGTATATGAAATTCAGGGTCCTTAGGAATTAATGGGTCTCCAGAACTGTTTTTTATGAAATCTAGATGGAGAGAGTATTTAAGATCTAAAGGTCCTTAGGGGATGTTGTGACATTAGAGGTATGGTGGTTGTCACTTGGTCTGGGCTCTTCAGAGTATCCCAGGGGTGCCATGTGGCTTGGGACCTGCTTCTGGGACTTGGTTGGCAGCTGGGGGAAATAGGGTCCTCACTTGGCATAGGCTTTTTCCAGGAGTGGAGCCCAGAATTCATTCCGCTGTTCCGAGCGCACGAACATCAGCTTCCCCTCACGCACAGGCAGCCTGTCATCCACCACGACGTCCACCCAGTGGCCAAACTGCCAGAGCTGGTAGGAGAAGGGGCAGGGCTGAGACTCTGCTTCCAACGTCCAGCTGTGCTAGGGCCCCAACCTTTGAGCCCTGACCCTGCTGTACCAGTCCCTGAGCCCAGGAATTACACCCCGAGGAAGGAATGTCAGCTATGAAATCCATACCACGTGTCACTGTGGGGGAAACCAAGGCATGGGCAAAGGAACTGAGCTATACCTGGAAGTGGAAGATGCCTGCATAGCCATCTTGGAAGCCCTGTCCTGGAGGAACCACACGGCACAGGAGGCGGGGGTAGAGAGTGAGGGAGGCAGCGGCCGCAAGGAACCAGCAATTACCTGGGAGGAAAGGCTGGGATTGGGTGAGGACAGAAAGGAGGAGGCTGAGGCACAGGGAGAGGAGAGACCAGGGGCAATGGAGGGGTGGAGCTGTCAGGATCCCAACAGAAACCTGCTGGATCCGAGGGCTTGAGATGGGTGTGGAGCCTCACCCAGGCTTCCCTGACATACGTCTGTCCGGCTCATGTCTTCACAGATGAACTGGGGCTCAGTGCAGAACTCCTGGGGGGTAGGGGGCCCAGGTCTCAGCACAGGAAAGCAAGGGAAAGAGTTGCTAGAGGTCAGACGCCAAGGCCCTCTCCTGCCCTCCACTGCCCAAGAGTAATGAGGGCCTCACTGAGGCCTGCATAGCTGAGCCTGTGCTGAGCCAGCCCCACAGTAGCCCCCTCTTCCCTCAGACCTGCAGGTGCAGGGCCCCAGTCCTTCCTCCCTCAAACCCAGGGATCCAGGCCCCCAGCACCTCTTCCCTCAGACCCGATGGTCCCAGCCCCAGCAGCAATTTACATGGGGCCTCATCCATTTCACCCCTTTGGCCTTCTCTGAGTCCGGCCCCAACTGGTCATAGCCAAGGGCATCAGGGCCAGCAGGGAAATAAGGGTCGCGGAACAGGATCCCAGAATCCAGGCAGGTCGCCCTGATCGCCTCGTATCTCTGGCCCCGAAAGAGCTGCAAGCCCCTGGCTCCAGCCCCTGCCTCCTCGTCCACAAGCTGGATGGTGACCCTCCTGCTGCTGCACGCCATCTGGATACTCTGGCCTCACATGCAGGCCCCAGGCCCTTAAACCTCCTGAGTCATGGGGGCGGGGCCTCTCCTCCATCTGAGCCTTCGTGGGGGTCTTTAGGATGTGAGGAGCCTTCCCTTGTTATTATTAATTGATGGTTTGGGGTGCCAGAGAGCAAGGACGCCTGTTCAGTGGTTTCCTCCCTGGGGCGTGGGGCCTTCAGTTGTGGCCAGGGTAGCAGCTTAATGGGCTTGGCCAGCAGCAGGAGGGAAGGTGGGCAGAGCTGAGGGAAGACGTCTGCCACTGTGGGGATGCTAAGAAGGAGGTCAGTGTGAGGGTGCGGTTCTGTCTGCTGGCCCCTGTGAGTCTGTGGAGGGCCAGGATGGGGAGGGTCTGTATCTCTCTGACTGTATTTCTTAGGCTTTCTCTTTCTATCTCTGATAGTTCCTCTCTCCCCCCATCTTCGCATCTCTCTTCTCCATCCCAGCCTCACTGTCTGTCTCTCTCCATCTCTCGTGTCTCTTTTGTCTTTCTTTTTTCTTTCTTTTCTTTTCTTTCTTTCTTTTTTTTGAGACAGGGTCTCACTTTGTTGCTCTCAGTAGAGTGCTGTTAACTCACAGCAACCTCAAACTCGTGGACTCAAGCGATTCTCTTGTCTCAGTCTCCCGAGTAGCTGGGACAACAGGTGCCTGCCACAACGCTAAGCTATTTGTTAGAGATGGGGGGGTCTTGCACTTGCTCAGGCTGGTCTGGAACCTGTGAGTTCAGACAATCCACCCACCTCGGCCTCTCAGACTGTTAAGATTACAAGCATGAGCCCCGTACCCAGCCTTCTATTTGTCTTCCTTGTTTTTTTGTTTTTGTTTTTTGGGGTTTTTGGAGACAGTCTCTGCCACCCTGGATAGAGTGTAATGGCGTCATCATAGCTCACAGCAACTTCAAACTCCTGAACTCAAGGGATCCTCTTGCCTCAGTTTTTTTTTTTTTTTTTTTGGTGACAGAGTCTCACTTTGTTGCCCTGGGTAGAGTGCCATGGCGTCACAGCTCACAGCAACCTCCAGCTCTTGGACTTAGATCATTTCTCTTGCCTCAGCCTCCTGAGTAGCTGGGACTACAGGCGCCCGCCACAACGCCTCGCTATTTTTTTTTTTTGTTGTTGTTGTTCCAGTCTGGTGGGGGTCGGGTAATGCCACCCTCAGTCTATGGGGCCGGTGCCCTACTCTCTGAGCCACAGGCGTTGCCCAGTTGTTTTTGTTTTGTTTTGTTGTTGTTTTTTAGGAGAAACAGAGTCTTGCTCTTGCTCAGGCTGACCTCGAACTCTTGAGTCACTCAAGCAATCCACCTGCCTCCACCTCCCAGAGTACTGAGTATGAGCCACCGAGGCTGGCCGTCTGTCTTGATTTTTGTTTGTTTCTGTCTGTATCTGTCTCTCTCTATCTCCCTGTGTCTCCATCCCTCTGTCTTTGGTTCACTTTCTCTGTGTCCCTGTTTCTTTTCCTCTTTTTTTTTTTTTATGAGACAGCCTCAAGCTGTCGCCCTGGGTAGAGTGCCGTGACATCACAGCTCACAGCAACCTCCAACTCTTGGGCTCAAGCAATTCTCTTGCCTCAGCCTTCCAAGTAGCTGAGACTACAGGTGTCCGCCACAACGCCCGGCTACTTTTTGGTAGCAGCCATCATTGTTGTTTGGCGGGCCAGGGTTGGATTTGAACCCACCAGCTCAGGTGCATGTGGCTGGTGCCTTAGCCACTTGAGCCACAGGGGCATAGCCTGCAAATCCCTTTTAATCTATGTGTTTCTTTCTCCTTTCAGCTCTCCACCCCCATTTTTCCTAAAGTCCTGGGGAGTTTTTCCCAGATAGTTTCCCCACAGTCTAGGTCTTTAAAAAAAAAATTCAATTCATGCCTTGGGCACTATTCCTGAAGGTGAAGATAAAGGTTTACTAGATTATTTTTTTGTTTGTTTGTTTTTGAGACAGTATCACTTTGTCCCCCTGGTAGGAGTGCCCTTGCATCATAGCTCACAGCAACCTCAAACTCTTGGCCTCAAGTGATCCTCTAGGTTCAGCCTCCCAAGTACCTGGGACTATAGGCGCCTGCCATCACATCCAACTAGTTTTTCTTTCTTTCTTTTCTTTTTTGTAGAGACAGAGTCTCACTTTATTGCCCTCGGTAGAGTCCATGCCATCACAGCTCACAGCAACCTCCAGCTTCCCGGGCTTAGGCTATCTCTTGCCTCAGCCTCCTCAGTAGCTGGGACTACAAGCACCCACCACAACACCCGACTATTTTTTTGTTGCAGTGTGCCTGGGGCCGGGTTTGAACCCACTACCCTTGGTATATGGGGCCGGTGCCCTACCCGCTGAGCCACAGGCGCTGCCCCCGACTAGTTTTTCTATTTGTAGTAGAGACGGGGTCTTTCTTGCTCTTGCTCAGGCAGGTCTTGAACGCCTGAGCTCAAGCAATCCACTCGCCTCTGCCTCCCAGAGGGCTAGGATTATAGGCATGAGCCATCTTGCCAGACTGATTTACTAGATTATTAAGAGACTGTTCAAACACCATTCAAAGTATTTAAAATATTTTAAGCCAACATTACATGCTAGCAATTTCACCAATAAGAACTCATTTTTAACACCCACTGTGATAATTAATAAGCTACTAAATGCACAAATGAAAATCCATTTCTAACATCCACCATGCTAATTAATTGAGAATCTGCTGTTTCTCAAAGATAGTTGAAGCTCTTGTAGTAATTACCCATTTGGCTTTTATTCAGATGCTGGCAGACCACCCTGGAAGTGTGTGATCCGGGATAGGAAAACTGATAGTCACATATAATTATATCACTCTATATCTTAGGCTGGGTTCCTTAGAAGCAGACTCTGAGACAGTGAGATGCATGCAAAAGGGTTTTGAGGGAGATAAACTGGAAAGAAATAGTGGGGGGCAGAACTGGTAGGAGAGAAAAGCTGGCACAGCACTTGGTTGGAAGGAAGAGCCTCCCATGAAGTTATGGGTGCCCCAGAGCTGAGATGAATCCTAAGCAATTTCCCGAATTGAAGCAAAGGGGCCAGCTCTTTATCATCAAAGCTCAGGGGTGGTAAACCTGTGGCCTTCTGTAGCCTTGCCTTCAATATGGCCTTTTGACTGAATCCAAATTTTCTAGAACAAATCCTTCTAAAAAGGGATTTATTCTGTGAAGTTTGAATTTGGTCCAGGGTATTCCTGGCACCATCCAGTCATTCGCTGGGGGCCATCTCAGGAAAGGGGCAGAATCTTGCTACTCAGTCCCCTAAAGCAGAGGGCAGGTCACAATGAGGGGGAGGCCATGAGGTATCTGGAGGCCATATCCCCAGCACTTAGCTCTACACGTTGACAAGCCTTGTTCAGAAAACTTCTCTGTACATTTGTACTTATTTACAAGTGGTAAGAGGGTGGTGCCTGTGGCTCAGTGGATAGGGTGCCAGCCCCATATACCGAGGGTGGCAGGTTCAAAACCAGCCCCGGCCAAACTGCAACAAAAAAATAGCCAGGTGTTGTGGTGGGCGCCTGTAGTCCCAGCTACTTGAGAGGCTGAGGCAAGAGAATCGCCTAAGCCCAGGAGTGGGAGGTTGCTGTGAGCTGTGTGATGCCACAGCACTCTACAGAGGGCAACAAAGTGAGACTGTCTCTACAAAAAAAAAAAAAAGTGGTAAGAAATTTCTTTCTAAAATATCTTCTGGGCCAGCACTTTGGGAAGCTGGGGAGGGAGGATCACTTGAGGCCAGGAGTGGGGACCAGCTTGGGCAACATAGCAAGACCCTATTGCTACAAAAAGAAGAAAAATATGCAGTGCTTGTGGCTCAGAGGACTAGGGCACTGGCCCCATAGGCCGGAGGTGGCGGGTTCAAACCCAGCCTCGGCCAAAAACTGCAAAAAATAAATAAATAAATAAAATAAAAATAAACTGAGCATGGTGGTGCATGCTTGTAGTCCTAGCTAATTGGGAGCCTGAGATAGGAGGATCACTTGAAATTCAAAAGTTCAATCCTGCAGCGAGCTATGATGATGCTACTGTACTCCAGCCTGGGCAACAGAGCAAGACCCTACCTCAAACAACAACAACAACAACAAAACATTCTGCAGGTTAAAGTGGGCCTTTGTCTTCTCTGTGCTATTTTGGAGGCCTCTGAAAGGCCCCAAACACTGCAGAAGGAGGGTCAAATAATAATAAAACCCTAAATTATAGCACTGAAAGAAAATAAAACTGTCAGTCAAAAATTCTATATTCAACAAATTCAAAACTTAAGGCAAGAGAAAGACATTCCCAGATAAAAATAGAACTCATGGCTAGCAGAATTAAACACTGGGGAATACTTGCAGAAGTCCTTCATGCTGAGATAAAATGACCAGACAGAAACTCAAACCCATAGGAAGAAATGAAGAGCCTCAGAAATGATAAATATGGGTGGCGCCTGTGGCTCAAAGGGGTAGGGTGCCGGTCCCATATGCCGGAGGTGGCGGGTTCAAGCCCAGCCCCGGCCAAAACCCACAAATAAATAAATAAATAAATAATAAAATTAAATTAAATAAATAAATTTCTATAAAGAAAAAAGAAATGATAAATATGTGAGTACATATTTTTTTAACTCTATAAAATTTATTTTTCTGAGGGACTCACTTCCAACTCTCTTTGCAAATATTCTAAATTTTCTCTTTGTTCTTCCTAATAAAATCTGTTACCATTAAAAATTTTTTTTCTTAGGCAGTGCCTGTGGCTCAGTGGGCAGGGTGCCGGCCCCATATACTGAGGGTGGCGTGTTCAAACCCGGCCCTGGCCAAACTGCAACAAAAAAATAGCTGGGTGTTGTGGCAGGCGCCTGTAGTCCCAGCTACTCTGGAAGCTGAAGCAAGAGGATCACCTAAGCCCAGGAGTTAGAGGTTGCTGTGAGTTGTATGACGCCACGGCACTCTACCCAGGGCGATAAAGTGAGACTCTGTCTCTACAAAAAAAAATTTTTTTTTCTTCTTTTCTTTCCAAAAATATAAGATTGGGGCAGGGTGTGATGGCTCACACCTGGGAGGCCGAAGAATGTGGATTGCTTGAGCTCAGGAGTTCAAAACCAGCCTGAGCTAGAATGAGACCCTGTCTCTACTAAAAATAGAAAAAGTAGCCAGGCACTGTGGCAGGTGCTTGTTGTACCAGCTACTCTGGAGGCTGAGGCAAGAGAATCACTTGAGCCCAAGAGTTTGAGGTTGCTGTGAGCTATGACATCACAGCACTCTACTGAGGGTGACAAAGTGAGACTCTGTCTCAAAGAAAAAGTTGTCAGGATCAAAATGTTGTCACTTGTGTCAAGCCTTGACAAAAGGGAGCCAGAGAAGGTCATGAAGGGAGGGTTCTCATGCACCAGTGACTGATAAAAAGAAGGATCACAGGTTCAGCGTCTGTGGCTCAAGCGGCTAGGGTGCCAGACACATACACCTGAGCTGGAGGGTTCAAATCCAGCCCAGATCTGCCAAACAACAATGACAGCTGCAACCAAAAAATAGCCAGGCATTGTGGCAGGTGCCTGTAGTCCCAGCTACTCGGGAGGTAAAGGCAGGAGAATCGCTTGAGCCCAGGAGTTGGAGGTTGCTGTGAGCTGTGATGTCACTGCACTCTATCCAGGGTGAAAGCTTGAAGCTCTGTCTCAAAAAAAAAAAAAAGAATGAACAACCTTGCACAAAGTTCACCAAAACCTTACACAGAAAGTACTTCTGCAAGAATCTCTGTCCAGCAACTGCCTGTCAAACCCCAGACTGATGTCCCCTTTTTTAGTGAACTTTGTAGCCAAGAATAATTGGTTTGGGTAGAGTCTCACTCTTGCTCAGGCTGGTCTGGAACTCCTGAGCTCAAGCAATCCTCTGGTTTTCTTTCTCTTTTCCTTTCCTTTCCCGTTCCTTTAACTTTCCTTTTTCTTTCTCTTTCCTTTCCTTTTCCTTTCTTTCTTTCTTCAGCTTCTGGCCGGGGCTGGGTTTGAACACACCACCTCCAGATATGGGGCCGGTGTCCTACCCCTTTGAGCCACAGGCGCCACCCTTTGTAGCCAAGAATAATTGGTTCAAAACAACTGTATAATTTTCCACATTTTTTGTTTTTGTTTTTGTTTTTTTTTTTGTACAGAGTCTCACTTTGTTGCCTTTGGTAGAATGCCCTGGTGTCATAGCCCATAGCTCACAACAACCTCAAACATTTCCCTCAGTCACACAAAAACTTGTAAGTACAGCATCAATCTCAATTTTTAATGAATCATTTGAGAATAAGTAGCCAACACACTGCCTCAACAACTCCAAATACTGTCCTATGTATTTTGCACAAAGAAGCACAAGTCTCTCACATAATGCACTGTCAAAAAACAATGAAAATCAGGATATAAGGCTGGGCACAGTGGTTCACACCTCCAATCCTAGCACTCTGGGAGGTCAAAGCCAGTGGATTGCTTGAGTTTCAGACCAGCCTGACCAAGAGTGAGACCTGGTCTGCTAAAAATGGCTGGGTGTTGTGGTGGGTGCCTGTAGTCCCAGGTACTTCAGAGGCTGAGGCAGGAGAATGGCTTGAGCCCAAGAGTTGGAGCTTGCTGTAAGCTATGATCACACATCACTCTATCTAGGGAGACAGAGTGAGACTCCCTCAAGGAAGGAGAAAAAAAAGAAAATCAGGATTTCATTTCATTTATTTATTTATGTAGAGACAGAGTCTCTCTTAATCGCTCTGGGTAGAGTGCCATGCCATCACACAGCACACACCAACCACTAACTCCTGGGCTTAGGCGATTCTCTTGCCTCAGCCTCCCACGCCGCTGGGACTACCGGCGCCCACCACAACGCCAGGCCATTTTTTTGTTGCAGTTTGGCCGGGCAGGATTCAAACCGCCACCTTCGGTATATGGGGCCAGCATTCTACCCACTGAGCCACAGGCACCGCCCGGGATTTCTTTCTTTCTTTCTTTCTTTTTTGAGAAAGAGTCTTACTACGTAGCCCTCGGTAGAGTGCTGTAGCGTCACAGCTCACAGCTGCCTCAAACTCTTGGGCTTAAGTGATACTCTTGTCCCAACCTCCCAAGTAGCTGGGAGTATAGGCGTTAGCCACAACGACCAGCTATTTTTTTTTGCTGCAGTTGTCTTTGTTGTTTAGCTGGCCCGGGCTGGGTTCTGACCCGCCAGCCTGGGTGTATATGGCCCTCGCCCTACCCACTGAGCTATGGGCACCACCCAAAACTCAGGATATTGATGCAGATAGATCACACCGTTTATTTTCTTTATTTTTTGAGCAGAGAGATCACACCATTTAATTTGAAGTCCCTTCTTTCTCAACATTTGTGCCCATAATATCTTACTTTTCACTGTATATTTTGAAATCTGTATCATATGCATACAGTATGTTGTTTTTACGGGGGAAAAAAATAACATTTAAAATTTACCTAACACAGGCAAATAAAATGAAAGTTAACTCATTCAAAAGGAGCCCTGGGGGGAGAGGGCGGCGCCTGTGGCTCAGTGAGTAGGGCACCGGCAGTTTCGAACCTGGCCCGGCCAAACTGCAACAAAAAATAGCTGGGCGTTGTGGCGGGCACCTGTAGTCCCAGATACGCGGGAGGCTGAGGCAAGAGAATCGCCTAAGCCCAAGAGCTGGCGGTTGCTGTGAACTTTGACGCCACAACACTCTACCAAGGGCAGCAAAGTAAAACTCTGTCTCTAAAAAAAAAAAAAAAAATTTAATTAAATTAAATTAAATTAAATTAAATTAAAACAAAGAAAAAAGGAGCCCTGAAGGGATCCCGTTTCTCTGTTTCCCACTAGGAGGGGAGTCCTGTTTACTGCCACCACCCCCCCATTCAAAGTCTGGGAAGCCTTGGGTCCTGCAAGGGCCTGAGCGCCCAGGTGACCTGGTCCTCTCCACCCAACTCCATAATAAGATTCCAGCAAAGTCAGACTGACTGTCCCTCCTACCCCACCACGTCTTGTTCCAGGCCAAAACCTCTGCCGCAGGCACCAGGGGGTGGGACACACGACATCTAGAAACCAGGCCCAAGGCCCTGGACATCTCCCACCAAGGCGTGGCTCCCAAGAAATGTTCCAGAAAAGCAGGCCCGACACCCACGTGCATCTTTGGGTAGTCATCAGGGCCGCCTCCTCCATCTCCGGAGACCAGCAGCCCCTGCCAAATGCCTCGCCCAGGGTGTGGGGCTCCAGGGACCCACTGCTCCCAGACTTTCTCCGGCCACTGAAGGAAGCTCTGGAACCCCCGAAACCTGAAAATCGCACCCCTTCTGTCACTACCACCAGGGTTAGGGCCAGGGGTTCAGGCCCTCGGTTCGGGAGAGACGGACGAGTAAAAATGGGACTACGGCAGCAGAGACCCAGCGGTGAGCCGTCCAGTCCACCCACCGCTGGGCGGAGTCGCTGCTGCTGCCACCGCGTCTGCCCAGAGGGTGCAGGGCGGGGGCCTGTCACACTCTAGGACTTGCGCCCAGCCAGTTTCACAGCCCCGCCCTCCAGGCACCTCCCCCAGGGCCCAAAGGCCAAAGAGATCGGAGAGATGGAGAGGGTCGTAGGATATGCAATTACTCTTTCCTTGCGTGGCTGTAGCGTTACCAAGTGACCAGAAAAGTAGGACTCATTTAACCTCCATCAGATCCCCAGTGGGGAACCCAGGCATGCCATGAGCCCTTCCTCACCCCAAACCCCAGCAGACCAGCCGCATTCACATCCCCACCTGGCTTTCTTTGCCCTTGAGACACCCCCCCCAAGATGGCGACCCTCTTAGGGCCTTCCGGGGTAGAAACAGTCCCAAGCACATGCCGGTTCAAACCCCGCCTCGGCAACGGATTCGCTGTGGCCCCCAGCCAGTGTCTTCACATCTCGGACCTCAGTTTTCTCATCTATGCAAAACGGACACGGACACAGGAGCGCTACACACTGACGCTTTATTCAAGACCCCGGCCCCCGCTCTCCGGCACCCGGCGGCCTCTCAGAAGATCTTCAGAGACTCCAGCTTCACGTCCCCGCCCACCTCCACCAGGCGCACGCGCGCCAGGGGCAGCCGGTGGCGGAAGTGGTGGTACTGCTGGTCCGCGACCACTGCCTGCGGGGCGAGGGGCGGGATGAGGCCTGCGTGACCCTGGGGAGATCACTTAACGCCAGTGGGCCTCGGTTTCCCACTGGGAAAGTGCGGCTGTTCGTTCTAACTTCTTTACGCGAATTCAAATGACTTTACGGCTTAGCCCAATATGGTAGGTGCGCAGGCGCGAGCGAGAGGCGCCGTGGGGGCCGCCTGTCCGCCTCAGCCGCGCCGCCCCCCATCCCCCCATCTCAGCGGACCATCGCCGGGCGCCACCAAATCCACACCCCTGTGCTCTTGGGACCCGGGGCTTTGGGCCGCCTCGCCCTGTCGCAGACACGCACCTTGAAACCGTCTTCGGTGGCGATGAGCAGCACCTCGAAGGGTTGTCCGCGCTGGAAGGGAGTCCCCGCGCCGCCGCGTTCCTCCCGGCCCCAGGTGCCCTGCTCCAGGCTGTTGAAGACCACTGCGGACTCGTCCAGCCGGGGGTTGAAATGCAGGGCGGCATCTGCGCCCTGATCCTCACTGCACAGCAGATTCACGTAAAACCTGGAAGCGCCCAGACCACCGTCAAGGGCCAGTGGGCCGGGTCACCCACAGCCACAGCACCCTCCTTGACAGGGACCCGAAGATGTCACACACCACAGAAGGAAGCTTCATGAGCTGATGGCTAGAGAGCCCAGGTTCCCAAGGCAGCCCACGGTTTCTCGGGGCTCCTGGCACACAGCCACCCAGACCAAAGTCACTGTTCTCCTGTGCCCTGTTTTCAGAATCTGGGAGCTGCCAAGGTGTGGCGCTGCTGATGGCCAGGGTGTTCCAATTCCCAAGGAACCCTCAGTTCCCAGGATGAAGGACAATCCCAGGGGCCCCAATATAGTCAGAGCACCGTGTCTCTCAGAAGGCCCTAAGGTCCCTCCCAGAATATTGGGTGGCAGGGCCTGCCAGCGTGCAGGGTGTCTCCAGGACTCAAGGCACATCTCCTTGAGTTACGGGGACTCAGACGTAGAAGTCAGAGGACTCTGTGTCTAGGAACCTTGAGATTGGCCTGAAACTCTACACACTTAGGGAGTCTTGGGGACACGAGCCACAAAGGCACGGGGCAGCTAAAGGAACACATCAGATTTCAGAAAGTGAGGATTGGCCTGGGGACTCCAAGACTGGTGGGCAGTGATGGCCCGAAGACCCCCATGTCTCGGCTGCATGAATTGAGGTCACCTGAGTCTGAAGACCTCCTCCCTTCTCCCTGGGTGCCAGAGTCTCACCTGCCAGCCTGGTCAGGGATGAAACCTCGAATTCTGAGCACTGTACCTGGGCGAATGCCCTCGGGCAGCATGGTCTTGTGGGGGACGTTCTGCAAGAGCAGAGTGTGGGACATCTTGAATCTGGGGGATGGAAGACCATCATCACCCCACAGAGGAGCCGACCAGGACCCACACCAGCAGAAAGCAGTGGAAGGGAAAAGGGGCGGTCACAGGAAGAAAAGACGTGGGGAGAGGAACAAAGAAAAAGAAAACTGTTGAGAGAGACCAAGAGGAAGCCACAAAGAGGGAGATGGGGACCCCTGGGATGGGGTGTGTTAGCCCAGATGCCTGAGCCCAGAACAACCCACAGCATACCCCTGCCCCTTTCTCTGTGGACAAGGCATTCCTGTGCCAGGCCCCAGCCCCCTGCCCACATGGCCCAGCCTGGGCCCCTGCAGCACAGAGCTTACCGACATGGCTGAGACAGGGATAGGCAATGGTGCTGGTGGTGGTGAAACTGCTGGGGACTTTAATAAAGGCAGGCAGGCAGGCAGGCAGGCAGGGCGGGCCCTGATGACTCACTACGTCTTCCCACCCACCACCCAAACCTGGCACAGACCCTGGCCCCAGGCAAGGCTGGCCAGGCTGGTGTGCCACCCTCTTCCTGGGACCCTGGCCCTCCCCTCACTGAAGGTCCCCAGTGCCCTGCTCCTCTCCTGTGAGCTGGTAATTATATGGACATTAATAATAATAACAACACAAACATCAGAGGAGGTGGCTCTGCCTTCCCAGCCAGCCCTGACTCCCTGCTGCCTGGCAGAGAGGAGGCCACCTCTGTTCACCTTACAGGGAGACATGCTGGGTCCTGAGAGGCCAAGCTGGGGCTGGAACTCTAGAGCCTTCCTTTTCTCCCAGCCTAGAACCTCCTGGTAGGGCTTGAGGACGTCTGTGCTGAAATCCCGTGTAGGCCTCTGTCATAGGATGATGACCTCTGGGCCAGCAGTCATAGGAGGGGCAGGGGGGCAGGGCAGCTGCCTGGTGTGTCCCTGCTGCATCCCTGGTCTCTAGAGTATGCCTGGCACATGGTAGGGCCTCAGTAAACAGGGCTCAAAGGCAGTGACAGATGATGGCAAGAAGGGTTCTTTCCTGGGACCCTCCACTGGGTAGGACATGCAAAGAATCCCTGACTGCTCCCCATGGTCCCCTGATGGAGGAGCAGTGGTGAGCACCCCATTGTGCAGAGGAGGAAGCTGAGGCCTCAAAGGGGAAGCCATGAGCCCAGAGGAACAGGCTGTGCAGCTCTGTGCTGCGTCTCTGCCTCTGTTCATCGCTTGATGCTTCTATTTATTCTGTGTCTGTGGATCTCAATCTCTCTCCCTCTCTCCACCTCCCTCCAGCCTCTAACTCTGGTCGCCCTGCTTTCCTGTCCCGTTTCTCTCCTTCACATCACTCTTGTTGCTTCTT
>CAUYPK010165220.1:0-10324 GCA_963574355.1 Loris lydekkerianus | reverse complement strand
AAAGTTGTTGTTGATAGTTTACAGTTTTTCTTTAGCAATAAATATTGAAAAGCATTTAACCTACTGATTCCTCAATTATTGTAATTGTTTTGGGTATATATTTTTATTTTTGAAATTTACCAGTGGCTGCTGCATTTTCCATTTTGGCTTATACTCGAGTCACTAAGTTTTCCCCGTTTTTAGAGTAAAATTAAGGGGGTCGGCTTATACTCGGGTCAGCTTATACTCGAGTATATATGGTAAGCATAAATAAGGCCCCATGAGTATTAAAGAATAAAATGGTTATGATGAGAAGAGTTACCATATTATTAAACACCTATCCTGTGCAAGTTACCGTGTTATTTTGCATTCTCTTCATCTTAAAATGAACCCAAAGATAAGATGCTGTCACTATTTTCAAATACCGTATATACTCGAGTATAAGCCGAGTTTTTTTCAGCACAAAATTTGTGCCGAGTTCAGGTTTTTCGGCACAAATTTTGTGCCAAAAAAAACTCGGCTTATACTCGAGTATATACAGTAAATAAATTCAGATTATCTAACTTGATCTAAACTGTGCACCTCATAAGTGACAAAACTGGATTGAGGTCCTGTTTATCTGACCTCCAAATGACATGGGAGAACAGAGGACTCTAAGATGCAAAGAGGGCACTTCTTTGGTGGTTGTTGTCAAGTTAGTAAGGTCTATGAGAAGAATCAAACTAACCTATTAAGTTTTCCAACAGTATCAAATAACCTACTTAAAAGGGAACCAAGGAAGATGGCAGACTGGTAGCAACCCTCAGAGGCTCCTGACCAGAGGGAGAAAAACTGGACAGAATTGGACTCTATGAAGCCAAAGGTAGGAAGCTGAGCCGAGCCAAGAAAGAAGTTCGGCAGGCTGTAACTCCAAGGAAGAGCCTTCAAGAAAACCAATTACAGGGACAAAGCCTATGGACTAGAGGACAGTAGAACCCTCCCCCAAGCAGGAGGCCCACTTCAGGCTGTCTGCGAGTGAACAGGGAACAAAAGATCTCTCATTTTACCTCACTAAGAGAGCCACTAAACACCAGGTCTCTTTCTCCTGGGAAGTCCTACTTATGAACCTAGACACAACCCTGCCAGGCATGAAATTGAACAGAAATTTTCCCCCACAAGTCCAAACTCCCATTCCACCCTTCCCTCATCACATGGATGTCTGAAGTTCTACCCCCTGTGGTACGCAGAGTGTTTGGTCTTTTCCTGAGAGATCTGGGCATAGTGTGGACCGCCAACCATTAGGATGGAATCTGTGACTAAAGGGGAAGAAAGAGGGTGCGTGAAAAAAAGGGATGCTCAGCAGGAAGAGGAGCAGTCCCCTGGTTATGACTTTGCCCAGACAGGGTGGTGTTGACCCTCAGTTCAGGCTGTGTCTGGATGGGACAGGGTGCAGAACCCCTGGCTCTGACAGCACCCACAGTGGGAGAGTAGTTGCCCCGTGTGGACTGACTTTAGCAGGCAGGACTGGTCCCCAACCCCTGCTGGGCCTGTGAGCAGAAGCTTACCAGGCGTGGACTGAGACCTGAGGGCAAGGGCATGGTCCCATGATTCCAACAGAACTCTTGAGTAGAGGATTCCTGGGTGGGTGTGAACCAAGACCGGAGGGCGATGGCATGGTCCTCTGTCTCCAGCAGGCTTGTGAGCAGAGGCTTACTAGGTGAGGACTAAGACCTGTGGGCAGGATGTGGTGCCCTGACTCCAACAGAGCCTGTGAACAGAGGCTTGCCAGGCAGTGAACTGAGACTGGCAGGCAGGGCCATGGTCCCCTGACTCCAACTGGTCTGGCAAGCAAAGGCTAGCTGGGTGTGAATGGAGACCATGGGTAGGGGCATGGCTCCTGGCTCCAACTGGGCCTATGAGCAGAGAAGCAGACAACAGTGTGGACTGAGTTGGCAGGCGGGGTATCAATCCCTGGCTCCAATTGTGCTGTTGGAGACCCTTAAATCCCTCTCTGTTAAGCAGGGTTTGCACTGCCTGAGATAATTTAATTGGAACTCAGGTCTGTGGCTGTCCACTCGGGGACATTCTGAAGTTGACCTTTGAAGTTCTATAGCAGAAAAGAACTGAAGGGTGGGGGCTAGGTGCCACAGCTGTTTGTATCTCTTCACAGCCAAGATTTAAACCTAATACCATGGCTTCTTAGGATAGGGTAGAGGTTGGTTGATATCAAAACAGAGCTAGCTTGCACTATCTCACCAAGTAGGTCCTCAGAGCCTCTGCCAAAACTCTGAAAGGGGCCTTTGTAAGGTTGTAGGCGATAAGCCACAATTATAAAGCCTAGTGCTTTGGTAAGGGGCTATCTCTACCACCTGGGAACCCTTACTCAATCTCACCATACCAGTTCTAATAACCAAATGGTGGAAAATGAACATGCTGCAAACCCAACAGAAGAACTCTGGCAACACGAATAACCAGAGTAGATCAAACCCCCCCCCCCCCCCAGAAATGACAAAGGAGATACAACCGAAGATGCCATGCATAGACAAATGGCAGCAATGAAAGAAATTGAATTCAGAATATGGATGGCAAATAGGATAAATAGAATGGAAGAAAAGATAGAAATTGAATTCCAAAGATTTTCTCAAGAAATTAATGAATTAAAAGACAAAGTCACCAAAGATATGGACATAATGAGAAAAGAGAAGGCAGAGCTCAAGGAAATGAAAAAGGTAATTGAGGAGCTCCAAAGTACAGTAGAATCCCTCAGTGATGAAGTTGACCAGGCAGAAGAAAGGATCTCTGAAACTGAAGACAAACCTTTTGAATGTTCCCAAATGCTCAAAGAGGCAGACAAATGGAGAGCAAAAACTGATCATTCCCTCAGAGAGTTGTGGGATCAATCCAAAAGATCAAATATTCATCTTATAGGAATTCCCAAAAAAGAGGATGGTCCTAAAAGTACAGATGTTCTACTCCAAGAGATCTTGGAGGAGAATTTCCCAAGAACGGCAAGAGATACAGAACTTCAGATAGTAGACAGTTTCAGACCCCCAGCAAGACTCAATCCAAATAAAGCATCTCCTAGACACATTATGATTAACTTTGCCAAAATTAAGACAAAGGAGAAAATTCTGCAAGCAGTATTTTCCAGACATAAGAAAAGCATCACCTACAAAGGGAGAAATATCAGAAGGACTGCAGATCTCTCAGCCAAAACATTTCAAGCCAGAAGAGGATGGTCATCTACCTTCAATATCCTAAAACAAAACAACTTCCAGCCCAGAATCCTGTATACAGCTAAACTGAGTTTCATTTGTGATGGAGAAATCAAATACTTTAATGACATAGACATGTTGAAGAAATTTGCCATAATTAAGCCAGTTCTCCAGGATATTCTCAGACCCATCCTCCACAATGACCAGCTCAATTCTCTACCTCCAAAATAAACTCATCCAGAAATTTTTGTACAAAACCCAACTTCCACAGTGGTGAACGTATTAAAAGTGTCTACTGGACGTCTGAAAATCATGACACCCAAAACACAACCAGGCTTATCAATTCTCTTAATAAACGTGAATGGTTTAAACTGTCCTCTAAAGAGGCACAAGCTGGCTGACTGGATACATAAACTCAGACCAGATACCTGCTGTATACAAGAATCTCATCTTACCTTAAAGGATAAAAATAGACTCAGGGTGAAGGGATGGACTTCTATAATACAGGCAAATGGAAACCAGAAGAAAGCAGGGGTTGCAATTTTAGTTGAAGATACAATTGGCTTTAAACCAACAAAGATAAAGAAAGATGAGGATGGTCACTACATACTTGTCAAGGGAAACACCCAACATGAAGAGATTTCGATAATTAACATTTATGCACCTTACCAGAATGCTCCTCAATTTATAAAGCAAACCCTAATGGATATGAACAACTTGATATCTTCCTGCACTATAATTATTAGAGATTTTAATACCCCTTTGACAGTTTTAGATAGATCCTCCAAAAAGAAACTAAACAAAGAAATATTAGACTTAAACCTGACCCTAGAACAAATGGACTTTACAGACCACTACAGAACATTTCATCCTAATAAAACTGAATATACGTTTTTCTCATCAGCCCATGAATCATCCTCCAAAATAGATCGTGTCCTAGGACACAAGTCTAACCTCAACAAATTTAAAAGAATAGAAATTATTCCTTGTATCTTCTCAGACCACCATGGAATAAAAGTTGAACTCAACAGCAACAGGAATCTTCATACTCAAACAAAGTCATGGAAAAAAAATAATCTTATGCTGAATGATAGCTGGGTCAAGGACAAGATTAAGAAAAAAATCACCAAATTTTTGGAACAAAATGATAATGAAGACTCAAATTATCCAAACCTGTGGGATACTGCAAAGGCAGTCCTAAGAGGGAAATTTATAACATTGAAAGCCTTCACCAAGGAAACAGAGAGGAAGCCAACAACTTAATGGATCATCTCAAGCAACTGGAAAAGGAAGAACATTCCAACCCCAAACCCAGCAGAAGAAAAGAAATAACCAAAATTAGGGCATAATTAAATGAAATTGAAAACAAAAGAATCATTCACAAGATTAACAAAACAAAAGTTGTTTTTCTGAAAAAAATTACAAAATTGATAAACATTTGGCCAACCTAACCAGAAATAGAAAAGCAAAATCTCTAATATCATCTATCAGAAATGATAGAAATAACAACAGACACCTCAGAAATTTAAAAAATCTTCAATGATTATTACAAAAATCTTTATTCCCAGAAATATAAAAATCTGAAGGAAATGGATCAATACCTGGAAGCACACCATCTTCCTAGACTCAACAAAAATTAGACATCTGTATAGACCTGTATCAATCACTGAAATAGCATCAACAATATGAAGTCTCCCAAAAAAGAAAAGTCCAGGACCAGATAGTTTCACATCTAAATTCTATCAAATATTTCAAGAGGAACTAATACCTATATTATATGAAGCAAATATCACCCTAATCCCCAAACCAGGAAAGGATCCAACAAAGAAAGAAAATTATAGACTAATATCATTAATGAATATCAATGCAAAAATATTCAGTAAGATCTTAGCAAACAGAATTCAACAACACATCAAAAAAATTATATACCATGATCAAGTTGGTTTTATTCCAGGGTTACAGGGCTGGTTCAACATGTGCAAATCTATAAACATAATACATCACATCAATAAAATAAAAAACAAAGACCATATGATTTTCTCAATTGACACAGAAAAAGCCTTTGATAATATCCAGCATCCTTTCATGATCAGAATACTTAAGAAAATAGGCATAGAAGGGACATTTCTTAAACTGATAGAGGCCATCTACAGCAAACCCACAGCCAGTATCATATTGAATGGTGTAAAATTGAAAACATTTCCACTCAGATCAGGAATGAGACAAGGATGCCCACTGTCTCCACTGGTATTCAACATAGTCATGGAAGTCTTAGCTACAGCAATCAGGCAAGAGAAGGCAATCAAGGGTATCCAAATAGGATCAGAGGAGATCACTTCTCACTCTTTGCTGATGATATGATCCTACACCTGGAAAATCACAGGGGCTCAACTTCAAAACTCTTACAAGTGATCAAGGAATACAGCAGCATCTCAGGATACAAAATCAATACTTACAAATTGGTAGCTTTTATATATGCCAACAATAGTCAAGCTGAAAATATAGTCAAGGACTCTATTCCTTTTACAGTAGTGCCAAAAAAGATGAACTATTTGGGAATTTGCCTAACAAAGGATGTGAAAGATCTCTATAAAGAGAACTATGAAACTCGGAGAAAACAGATAGCTGCCAATGTTAACAAATGGAAAAACATACCATGCTAACAGCTGAGAAGAATCAACATTGTTAAAATGTCCACACTACTCAAAAGCAATATACAATTTTAATGCAATTCCTATTCAAGCACCACTGTCATACTTTAGAGACCTTGAAAAACTAATACTTCATTTTATATGGAATCAGAAAAAAACCTCGAATAGCCAAGACATTACTCAGAAATAAAAACAAATCAGGAGGAATCATGCTACCAGACCTCAGACTATACTATAAATCAATAGTGATCAAAACAGCACAGTGCTGGTACAAAAACCAGGAGGTAGATTTATGAAACAGAATAGAGAACCAAGACATGAACCCGGCACTTATCGTCATTTGATCTTCGACAAGCCTATCAAAAATATTCAGTAGGGGAAAGACTCCCTATTTAACAAATGGTGCTGGGTGAACTGGCTGGCAACCAGTAAAAGACTGAAATTGGACCCCCACCTGATACCGTTAACAAAAATTAATTCTTACTGTATAAAAGATTTAAACTTAAGACATGAAGCTAAAAATACTAGAAGAGAGTGCAGGGAAAACACTTGAAGAAATTGGGCTGGGAGAATATTGTATGAGGAAGACACCCCCCCCAGGCAATTGCAACACCAAAAATACATTACTGGGATCTGATCAAACTAAAAAGCTTTTGCACAGCCAAGAGCACAGTAAATAAGGCAAACAGACAACCTTCAGAATGGGAGAAATTTTTTGCAGGTTATGCTTCTGACAAAAGTCTGATAACTAGAATTCACAAAGAACTCAAACTAATCAATAAGAAAAGAACAAATAACCTCATTTCTTTGTGGGCAAGAGACTTGAACAGAAACTTCTCTGATGAAGATAGTCACATGGCCTACAGACACATGAAAAAATGCTATTCATCCTTAATCATCAGAAAAATGCAAATCAAAATCACTTTGAGATATCATCTAACTCCAGTAAGATTAGCCTACATCACAAAATCCCAAAACTACAGATGTTGGAGTGGATGTGGTGAGAAAGGAACACATCTACACTGCTGGTGGGAATGCAAGCTAATATGACATTTTTTGGAAAGCAGTTTGGAGAACACTCAAAGAACTAAAAGTAGACCTACTGTTCGATCCTGCAATTCCTCTACTAGGTATATACTCAGATGATCAAAAATTATTTTACAAAAAAGACATTTGCACCAGAATGTTTATTGTAGCCCAATTCATAATAGCCAAGACATGAAAACAGCCCAAGTGCTCATCGATCCATGAATAGATTAATAAGTTGTGGTATATGTACACTGTGGAATTCTATGCAGCTTTTATGTTTACCTGGATGGAGCTGGAACATATTCTTCTTAGTAAAGTATTTCAAGAATGGGAAAAAAAGTATCTAATGTACTCAATATATGAAATCAATATATAATACCTATACATTCATATGAACAGCAAAACATAACTATAGTCCAGAAAGTAGAAGGGAAGAGGAGAGAGAGGGGACAGGAAGGGAGATATGGGAGGAGGGAGAGTATTGGGGGGACCTCACCTAATGTGCATGATGCAATGGTACATTTCAAAACTATTAAGAAATGAGTATAATTGTGATAGATGTGTTAGAAAGTTCAATGTGAGCATTTCACATTGTATATCAAAGCAGTACACTGAACCCCATAAATGTATCAATGTACAAAGTTATGATTAAATAAATAATTAAAAACATCAAAAAATCACAAGTAAAAACAAAAAAAGGGAACCAACATAATAAGCATCCACAACAAACAATGAACTCTTAGGTTAATAACTGCGTAAGACTCTTCAATCTTACGACATAAAAAGTATGTGATAGAAGACTCCCTGCACTAAGTTTTCTGCTAGATTAACAAGATGTGACATTTATGAAAAAAATATTAAATAACCTGGAAGTATACAATGAACATTCACTATATTTTTTCTATTCTACATATCAAAAGATTGGTATAGAAAAATATAATTAATGTTTAGGACCTGAGAAGAGAAAGGGAGAAGATACAACTAAGCTAAGCCTTAAAGAATGGACAGAATTTCATTAGAAAGAGAAAACGAAAGCCAAACACCATAAACAACCACAAGAAAAGTAGAAAAGTACAAAATATATTAAGTGTACTAAATAAATCAAGTATATCAAAGAACAAGCCAACAAGAGGTTTTGCTTTGGGAAAGTCAACATTCCTCAAAGATTCAAATGGAATATTAGAAGAAGCCAGCTTCAGAGGAATTAAATTTAGAATTTCTTATAGGCAAAAGAGAGGGATTAAAAATGTTTACATTATGAAAGATCCATGCCCCTTTCCCCGTTACTCGGCCTATGCATCTCTTCATCTGTATCCTTTGTAACACACCATTTACATGAGCACAAAAATTTCAACATTTAGTTGTACATTTTAAAAAATATGCACAAGATCTACATGAGAGAAAGTCAAATACTCTAATGAAAGAAATCAAGTAATAGCTAAACAAATGGAGGAATATTCCATGCTTACAGAATGGAAGACTCAATAATGATAAGATGCCAGTTCTTGGCCAATTTCATTTATGGATTCAAAGCAGTTCTGATCAAAATTCCAGAAAGCTGTCTTACAGATACCAACAAATGGTTTCTAACATTTACACGGACAGGCAGCAGACCCATACAAGTCAACACAATGTTGAAGAAGAACAATGTTGGAGGGCTGACATAATCCAAATTCAGTACTTACTATAAGCTAGCAGGGGTCCTCAAACTTTTTAAACAGGGGGCCAGTTCACTGTCCCTCAGACCACTGGAGGGCTGGACTATAGTTTAAAAAAAAAACTATGAACAAATTCCCATGCACACTGCACATATCTTATTTTGAAGTAAAAAAAAAAAAAAAAAAAAAATGGGAACAAATACAATCACACCACCTCATGTGGCCCGCAGGCTGTAGTTTGAGGACCCCTGATTATAGTAATCAAAACACTGTAACAATAGCAAAATAGATAAATGAACAGAGTAGATAGCCCCAAAACAGACCTATATAAATATGTGCAACTGGTATTTCGTGAAGGGGCAAAGGCAGTTCAGTGGAGAAAGGTTAGTCTTTTCAACAAATGTTGCTGTAACAACTGGAAATCCACCTGCAAAACAAAAAGGAATCTAGACAAAGACTTTATACCTTTCACAAAAATTAACTCAAAAGTGTTCATAGATTTAAATGTAAACTACAAAACTATAAAACTTCTACAGATAATGGAGAAGAAAAATCTGGGCGACCTTGGGTTTGAAGTGAATTTTTACACATAACACCAGAGGTACGATTCATGAAAGAAAAAAATTGATAAGTTTGACCTCATTCTGCTCTGCAAAAGACACTATTAAAAAAATAAAAAGATGATCCACAGACTGGGAAAAACCTTTACCAAACCCATAATCTGCTACAGGGGAAAAAAAACTTAAATTTCAACAACTAGAAGACAAACAGCCTAATTTAAAAAGATCTGGACACCTTATAAAAGAAGATATATAGATGGCAAATAAGGATATGAAAAGATGCTCAACATCATGCATTATTAGAGAATTGCAAATTAAAATAATGAAATACCATGGCACAGGTATTAGGATGGCTGAGTCCAAAACACTGATAATATAAAGTGCTGGCAAAGGTGTTAGACGACAGGATTTCTCCTCCAGTGCAGTTGGGAAGGCAAAATGGTACAGTCCCTTTACAAAATAGTTTGACGCCCTGGCATGGTGGTTCACTCCTGTACTCCTAATAATGTGGGAGCCTGAGGCAGGTGGATTGCATGAGCTCACAGGTTCAAGACCAGTCTAAGCAATAGTGAGACCCTGTCCCTAAAAATAGCCAGACATTGCAGTGACATCCGCAGTCTCAGCTACTTGGGAGGCTGAGACAAAAGAATCTCCTGAGCCCAAGAGTTTCAGGTTGTGAGCTGTGATGCCGGAGCACTCTACTGACGATGACAAGTGAGGCTCTCTCTCAAAAAAAAAAAAAAAAAAAAAAAGACAGCCAGAGAGATTAAAGATAGCAGTCGAGTAACAGCTTCCCTGAAACTGGGCACTGCGAGTGTGGGGAGACAAGACTCCAGGCATCTCTGGCCAGTGGGATCTGCCTATAATAATCCATTTAAGAATACAGGGAGCCAGCAAGGGACTTCTGGACCCCAAGAGGACAACAAAAACAGTGGAAAACTGAGAAGTGGTTGCGTTTGTTCCATCGACCTAATCACGCGGGCAACCGTAAGTACAAGCAGCAGTGAGACTGCAAACCGGAAAGGCCTTAACTGTGAACTGTTTTTGTGTTCTTGGACTTGGCACTCAGTTAAACTGCCTTGGGGAGAGCTTGACCAGGAGTGTGGAGAACTTTTGGCATTGTCTGGGGCCCCAGACTGAGCCACTGAGCTGGGTGCAGGAAGCCATTGTGAAAGAACTGCCCCAGCAAGCTCCACCCTCACAGTCCCAGAGCAAGGATCTGGCGGGACAAAGTAACCTAGTGACTGAGCAGC